>MKYO02009120.1:28548-63426 GCA_002013955.2 Citrus medica | reverse complement strand
CCCCCCCCCCCCCCCCCACCACCCACACACAAAAAAAAGGCTAAACAATATTAAATCAAATTTTTCTTTCTTTTATTTTAATTTCAATCATTTACTAATAAATCAAATAGGAAGAAAGGAACAATAACCAGAATCTCAAATCTTAAAAGTCTAAATATCTGGTAACTTAGAAAGAAAGGAAATCCCTCTGTCAATTGAGCGTCAAAAAAACCAAAAAAAAAAAATAACTAATTCAAATTTGTACAAACCCAAAACTGAATCCACACCAAACAATTATCACAAAAAGAATTCCTTTCTCTCAATCATTTGCTTAAAAAGCAGGCTCTCTAATTAGGTATGATTCAAGTCCATATCAATCTTCAAATGTTCCAAGAAAACCGCAATGGAGCTTAAACATAACAATCCAAAATACTTGTCCCAGCTCTCCCAACTTTAATCTAATCAAAACAAAACACATCCCTCAAAAATCTCGCTCCTTTTTTTTTTTAATGTTTTGTCTTACTTTTATTTTTTCAATTAACCGCCAGACAAATTCAAACACCCCATAAATTTACTAAAAAGTTAATGGAAAATAAAATTACACGTACCAAGTCATTGGCACTACTAGTAGTAGAAACAATCTTAGAAGATTCATCTTCAGAGCTCAAATCCCTTCTCTTTCTGCCACACCCACCACCACTCTGCTCAGTCACTGTTGATTCCTCCATCGACCCATCTCTGAGAGCCGAACTTTCCCCGAACCCATGACCCATATTCCCCATTCGAAGACCGGCATCACCGGCACCGCCATTGTTGATTGGAAAAGGCCAAATCTCTGCCAAACTGTAGGATGAAGGGTTGGCAGCAGAGAAGGAGGACTCGTTTACAAGCGGAGGATCCATTTTAGTGACCCGGGTGGGTACATTAAAAAGGCGGATTGGGATTCGGATCCAGGCACTCGAGGCCCCGGGTAGATGAGAGAAAGTTTGGATTTTGGAGAGTTTGTGAGCGAGTGAGTGACTGACTGACTGAGATGATGGGGTTAGTTAAGAAGTTGGATTAGGAGATAGAGACAGATGATAGAGATAGAGAGTGAAGGCTTTTTAATTTGTGATTTTTAAAGGTTGAAGTTGATGCAGATGGAGATGAACAGAAAAAGCTGTGACTGTGTAAGACTGCTGATGAGGTTGGTCTGTGTCCGAGTATGATTTTCTTGGGGGGGGGGGGGGGGGGGGGTGCGCACTATGCCCCCTGTGGTTTTTAGTTTTTTCCATGTTAGTTTAATTTTTCTTATCATTAGTTCTTATTCTTCAATTAATATTTTTGAATCCCATCTTAAATTGATTTTTTATAATTTTATCAAAATCTCCATATTGGAACACTGTATTAAAAAATTTATAAAAAAAACGTGTGAAATGGGGGCTCAAACATATCCATCCAGAATTAGAAGAAAAAAAAAAGTCAGAAAGAAAAATTTTACAAATCTATATCTATATCTATATATCTATCTATCTATCTATCTATCTATATCTATATATATATCGAAAGTTGAGACTTTAGTAGGTGATGTGGCATCATCATTTCTCATCATCTCATATTCTCTATTATCTAATAAATTGGTTAAAATTAAAAAATAATTACATTACAAAATATTAAAATTAAAATAGAAAATAATTATGAGATTATAAATGATTACATGTCTTTTCCTATTTCTATTTAAATTCAACAATATGTAACCATTAATAATAATTACATTTCTCATCATCTCATATTCTCTATTATCTAATAAATTGGTTGAAATTAAAAAATAATTACATTACAAAATATTAAAATAGAAAATAATTATGAGATTATAAATGATTACATGTCTTTTCCTATTTCTATTTAAATTCAACAATATGTAATCATTAATAATAATTACTTATAATTCTTGAAACATTCATTTATTTTATTATGCCAACAATTAAACTTTAGTGGCTTAAAATACATCAATTAATTAATATTAATAAATGAAAGAACGTTCCTTCATCTTCCATCAGCAATACCATTAGAGCCTAATTTTAATGTCATAATCCCATATTTAATTATTCAATCTTTTGCTTAGTGTATTTTAGCTTCTTCAAACTGTATAAACGTTAAATATTTCATATTTGTGGTATCATTATTTCTCATCTTTTTATATTCTCTATTATCTCATATATTGGTTGAGATTAAAAAATAATTACATTACAAAATATTATATATATATATAAAGTTGGGACTAGAAGAGGTGATGTAGCATCACTATTTCTCATATTCTTATATTCTCTATTATCTCATATATTGGTTGAGATTAAAAAATAATTACATTACAAAATATTAAAAATAAAAAATAATTATTAGATTATAAAAGATTATATGTCTCTTCCTCTTTCTATTTAAATTCAATCTTTCTTTTTAAATCAATAATATATAACCATTAATAATAATTAATTATAAGGCTTCAAATATTAATTTATTTTATTATGTCAACAACTAAACTTTAGTGGCTTAAATATATCAATTAATTAATATAGGAAGGAATGTTCCTTCATCTTCCCTCAATAATGCCATAAGGGTCTAATTTTAATGCTATAATATCATATTTAATTATGCAACCTTTTGTTTAGTACCTTTTGGCTTCTTCAAACTCTATAAATATTAAGTAGTTAAGATTTGTGGCATTATTATTTCTCATTTTTTATATTCTCTAGAATCTAATATATTGGTTGAGATTAAAAAAATAATTACATTACAAAATATTAAAAATAGAAAATAATTAGTAGATTATAAAAGATTTCTCTTCTTCTTTCTATTTAAATTCAACAATATGTAACCATTAATAATAAATTAATTATAGTTTTGAAATATTAATTTATTTTACTAAGCCAACAACTAAACTTTAGTGGTTTAAAATACATCAACTAATTAATATAGGAGGGAATGTTCTTTCATCTTTCCTCACCAATACCACTAGAATCTAATTTTAATGTCATAATTTCATATTTAATTATGCAACCTTTTATTTAGTGTCTTTTGGCTTCTTCAAACTATATAAATATTAAGTATTTAAGATTTGTTATGTTTGAGTTTTTTTTTTATTATTTAACCAACATCCTCTTTAGAAATGTTCTTGTATTTTTATTTTTTTGACTTATTTAAATTTTTTGTATTGTGTGCTTCATGGAGTATTATTTTCTTCATGAGTTAAACAATAATAAAGATAGTTGGATGATAAGGGTTAGACTTTGTAAAATGTGGGAGTATGTTAATACCAAGAAGAATGGAGAGTTGATTAGTGTGAACATAATTTTTATTGATGAAAATATCCTGTACATTTAACTATACACATTAATATATATTTTTAAAGTTAACAAAAAAATAATTAACTTTCATAAATAACATTAATCTTATAAGGCTGTGTCATCTTTTAAAAAAAATTAATTTATATTTTTTTATCAATTTTATTAAATATAAAAAAAATAAAAAATAATATTATTTTAAAAAAAAGAACCGAAATGCGATTTTATTTTCTAGTTATATCTATATAACAGAGAAAATGAAACGCAAGACTTTTAACCTTCACTTCCTAATAGATTTTTAAGAAGGCGTGGGGAGTAGGGATGGCAAAAGCCGGGTCCGGGTCCGGGTTTGGCTTTCCCGGTTCCGGACCCGGATGCCGTTTTCATTATACCGGACCCGGATGTTAACCCGGATTTTTGTATCCGGGTCCGGTCCGGGTTTAACCCGGAAATATTCGGATTTCCGGATTCCGGGTTTTGAACCCGGATCAATAAGAGCAGTCTGAAAAAGGAAAAAAAAAAGAGTTTTATCCCATCACATAACCAGAAAATTTAAGGATTAACGTGATATACATACTCATAAAATTAAAAATACATCATGTTGGTCAATCACATACTTATTCAAAGTTAGAAAAATGCCATCCAAAAAGAAAAAAACAGTCGGAAAAATGAGTAATTGCAAAAGCTTTTGAAGTAGGGAAAGTTTTCCAGTAGGAGAAACACATAAGACAGCATGTGAGGAAGAAAGTATAACTCTTTCATTTTTTTTCCCAATCTGAGTAGTTTTGCTGGCAATTTTGCAAATCAGTTCAATTACCGTATCAGTGTTGTTTTCTCCACAAGCTGATGAAGGTGCGTCTTCCCTCGAAATACGGCAACTGACGACGACGACGACGATGATGATGATGAAAAGAGCTGCGACGGTAGCGAAGAACAACGATTTGAGTTGATGAGGAGACAATTTGAAGAGAAAGAAATGGTTGGCTCTGATTTTGGGCTACGGTGGCTGCGATATACGAGTGAAATTAGGGCACTTGTGTGTGTTGTGTGTGTTTTTCTAATGTTACTATTTATATTAAATATAAAAAATAAAAATAAAAATAATATATCCGGGTCCGGATTCCGGATATGCGGGTTAACTCTAATCCGCATCCGGACCCAGATATATCCGGATTAAGAAAAATAATTTCAGATCCGGATTTTATTTTACTCCGGTACGGGTTAAACCCGGACCGGATTGTCCGAGTATGCCCGGTCCGAAAAAAACTGCCATCCTTAGTGGGGAGTAGCAAAGCAGGGTAATTGAGTGAGGTTTTCTCGGAGGATCCAAGGGGTGTATATTAGAATCACTCTCGGAAGTACATAAGTCACCGTACGCGCTTCAAGAACATGCCACATCTACGAAGGGCCATTTCGATGACTCATCAACTCGAGATTTAGCGAGTACTTTGTTCTTATACACCCAAGCGAGTACTTTGTCATGGGATCACGCGCCGCAAGTACTCTGTACAAAGATGGGAAGAACAACATTAGTTAGATCACACCCAGTTACACAATTTGTCCCTTTTTTTAATCTTCGATGTAATAAAACAATTATACTGTTCTACATTTTAATTTCCTTTTTAACAAAAAAAGAAGGAAAGAAGAAGAAGTTGCTTTTATGTGGCCAAAATTGCAAACTTTTTTTTGGTTAGTACTAGTTAATTATTTTTTGAGAAAAAAAATCACTCTGTTAATAATTTAACATGACATGCCATGTTCTTTTATGACTCAACTGTATATCATCATATGATGTAGCCGAAAATCACCATTTAAGCAATTTTATGTGAATTGAATTGAAGTAAAAGGTGACTTTGGTTTGGGAACAATTACCTTCCCAAAGATCATGGGCAGGTAGATTAAACTTCCCTAAGTATCATATATATACATATCACTTTATTAATGTGAATTTTGGAGCAAAATGAAAATCTAAAATTAGGTTTAATGAGACATATATAATAACTTAGTTATGAATAATGTCCTTTAAACATATCCTTCTACTTGTTTTATCAAGGCGGCTTCGTATATTATGCATTAGAGTTGAGAGAAGGTTTCAGCTTAAGGCACAAACATCAATTTCTGCTTAACCCTTTTATTAATTTTCTATGTATCTTCTTGTTCGTCACAAATATGAAGTGCCATACTGTTGCGCCTAACTTGCCTAGCGAAAAATTGTATGCTTGGCTAATTAAGCAAGTAAAATTAATCACTGGAAAGCGTCCTGTTTGCATCCCTAAAACAAAAGGAAACGATGCATCTTCGTACCAGAAAGCAAAAGCAAGTGGATTGTGACGCCGATGCATGCCTTTACTTCATGACATTCTCTTCTCAGATGGGTTTTAAAAACGTGATCCAAAACTTTCGTCTTTGGGTTGAAGATGTGAGATTTTCCTTGCAATGCCATCACATCTTGTCCACCTCATTGAATCGGAAAAAATTCCACATGCTAATGGGTCGGTAAAGTGATGTGCCCCTTCTGAGTAAGTTCCACTGTTACATCGATCCGTCATGTCAAGTTTACGTGGCAGATCATAAAGCTTAGTGCAACGAGGTGGAAGGAGCACAAGTTATTATCGTGAACATTTAATGTCTCGTTTGATTGCTGGATGAAGAATTATTGTAACTGCGTTTGTTTATTTGCCATCGCAAAAGGATTCTACAACAGCCTCAAATACTACCAGCTAACAAGGTCGAGGAAACTATTAGTGTACCCGTACACTAACAGTGTGATTAAGAAAATGAAACGAAGCGGGGTCACTTTGGATAAAACTCATTGAAACTTGGAAAAATAAATAAATAAATAATGATAAAGCGTCTCTACTTTAGGACAATATCTTCTTTTCTGATAAGAACTTTGCCATTGTGTGATGCCAAATAAGATGTCGACATTTGCCTACCTTAGAAATTGAAAGTAGGATGATTCGAATTTTCAAATTAGATTCCTCAATTATGTTTTCCGCATAATGTAACTATATATAGTCAATACTTAAATACACTGGCGGTGTCAGAAATTTAATCTAGCAGGGGCTAAGTTTAAATAATAATATAATTTAAAAATAGTCAATAAGTAACAAGTACTAAAATAAATATTCATTAACATATTCATTCAATATATTTATAACTGACCTCGACTTGTTTTCATATGTTAAAAATATTGAAGAATAACGTTATCATTAAGAATACAAAATAAACATTTTCTATATATACAACAATAATATCATTGAATATTGATCTCTCATTTGATTTCACATTCGATTTTTCACAAAATTCGTAGCTGATTTTTTTTTTACTGAAACTATGACGACTAGTAAAATCAATAAATAAATTAATAAATATAATTTATCCTTTCTAGTATCGATTATTTTTCTTCTTAACTTATCAATCCTTTTTAATTTTGAAAATTTGTTATCAGAACCTACTTTCATAATGTATACATCAAGTTAAATTTTAAGTACCATAAGATCTATTGAAGAAAAATCATTTGGATTAGCTCATAAAGGTTAAGTAGTTTTTGTTTTTTTTTTTTAAGCAAGGAGAGTTAGTAGGGCCCGATGAACTTTTTTCTTAATGGATTGGAAGTGTACAAATAAATACTTAATATTTTAGTTATTTTTAAATTTTAGTAAGGACTTTTATGGTAAATCAAATAAAAAATGGGACAATATCTAATTAAATTTGTAAATTTAAAAAAGTTAGCCATAATGTGGCGGCACCGTTGCTCAAATAGGGATGATACAAATATAATAACGGCACTTGTTACCTTACATTATTATGTAAGGTACATAATTGACCTACAACCGTTCAATGAAAATCCAACGACTGTAATAATATAAAGTAACAGAATCTTATTTTTTTTACAACCGTTTAATTTTTATCGAACGGTTGCAGGACAGTTATAATAATGTAAGGTAACAAGCTCTATATAGTAACTGCAATCCTTAAACCACATGTCAGTCAAGCGGTAAACTAGGCTTTCAAGCTCTCTATTTACAAAAATGTGGAGTTACATAGACATGGTCCTGCAGAATTTTTTTTTTCTTTTTTGTATAAACACGAAAATATCAGTAGATTGTAATATATAATATTAAAAAAAAAATTACACATGAACTGGGACGAATCATTTAATTATTGTGTATCCAGAAGAGTAGACATTTGTTTTCGTATAGGGAAGGCACTAGGCAGACGTAGTTTGCAGAAAATGAACGTCCAGGCTCCAGCATTGGATCTGCTGGGCCAGGATTTGGAAATCATTATTGAAGTCATGGGTCAGGCTTAAGTCACAGAGCCCAGCCCAGTTTGTTTATGCGACGTTACGTTACAGGCTGTGGCAAACAGACTTACAGAGAGCTAACCCCAGCAGCAGAGCCATGTGCCCCACTCACTGCTTGATTTTGATTGGGTCGTTGACTGAAGAGTAAAGGGACTCATTCTTCGAGTTAAATTAATAAATAGTACGTCAGGAGGAGTGTCTGGTATTAACAGTCTCCTCGCGACTCAACTGCATCAATGATAGAACATTAGAACTCGACTTAACTCGGCATTGATTGTGTTTTGAGGCCTCACGTCTTATATTGATTAAAAGCTCAATTCACTTGAAATTGTTTAAAATCTGAGAAATCTTGATCCTGATTGATGCTACAGGAAAGGAAACAAGACGAGACGATCACACTCACACGGTCTGGTGCAACAGCTGATCTAAAGGTTTAAGAGCTGCATTTATATATGGACCTACAAAGGATTTTTCCTTGTGGAAGAAGAACAGTAAATAAATACACAGCTACATTTGCATCACAGAAAGCGAGGGATAACAAACCTCTGCCATAGATAAGACGAAACATCTCATGAAACTTGCCGTTCAAATGAGGACTGGAGCTGCTGCTACAGGACAATCATCACTCAAAATACGTGTATGATGGATGAACATGACAGAGTTCCCAAAGTAAAAGCCCTTGCAGGAAACAGCCGCATGGTCAGAGTCAGAATTGAAACGTGAAATCATTGACGTGGCGGACCCTCTCTGCAATCTGTTGTTAATGAGGGTCCTGCTGGAACTGTGGTTAACGACAACAGAATGCTACTCTGTATCACGAAACTTCACCTTCTCAATTGCAGACTACCAAGCAATTCCACTCCCTCATCATATATGATGAGAAGAACAAAGAACAAACTTTAAGGACGTTATGATAAAAAGCAATGTCTAACAGATTAGATCATTTAAAACTGCCAAATCATGGAAATTGAATAATAATTTTTTTTTAAAAAGCAAATTTTTTCATTTCCTATTGTTTTTGAGCAATAATAAAAAACATAAAAAGAGTGTGTTCGGCGCACTGTATTGTATTACATTGTATTAGCCTTATTGCATTATGATACATTGCATTACGGTTTATCCTATTAAGTTATAATACAATATCATGTTTGGTGTAATATGGACTTATATAATATTACTTTGTGGTATTATTTATGTTAATATTAAAACATGATTTAAATTTTTTTTAATATTTTAATATCATATTATTACATAATTTAATTTTTGTATATTAGTTATTATAATATAAATGATAGTGTAAGGTAAGTTACATTATATTATAATACAATATAATATTAACATATAATTGTTTAATTTAAGTTTAGTATTTTAGTAGACAGTAATTAATAATTAAATAATTAAAATACTTTTTACATACTTAAAGTTGAATAATTAGAATGATTTTATATTATAAAAGTAAATTAATCTATTATCACTTATTTATTAAATTTTTAGGTTTATTTACATTTTCTATGTTAATATTATTGTTCAAAATCAAATTTTATTTAAATATAAATTCATTATAAATTATTGAATAATAAAAGTAAACTAATAAAAATTTAAAATATGAACAATATTTTAATGCCCTACAACCTAAAGAAGGGATGAGTTGAACTATTGGTACCCCTTCATTGATGTTATAAAACCCCTGTGATATTATAATTACATTTAATGACAAATATAAATAAAATTTTAATCTCATTTATATTTTCTCTCTCTCTTCAATTTCACTTTTCTTGCACAATATAATTTTTTTAATCATTAGAATAATCTAAATTTAAGAAGCAATCTATAAAAAAAAAATTAATCATTAAATTAATCTAAATTTAAGAAGCAAATTTTTAAGCCAAATTAATACTCTTGTAATATATGTAGCAACAAAATTAGGATACAACATTGAGAGAAAATATATTACATAAAATTTTATCTCACTACAAATAATTTTTTAAGGATTCTCAAATTAATGATTGCACCCAAAATTTATATGTACGATGAAATTGTATTAGACCCATAAAATATTCAATATTTTATAAGATTTTTTTTTACTTTTTCTTTAAGATTTTTTTTAAAAAAAATAAATGATAAAAAAATTATTTTATTAATAATATAGAAATAAATTGAATAATGAACAATTATTTTTTACTATGCTATAAGAGTATAATGGTAAAATTATAATTTACTATTAAGAAATAAGAGTTTGGGTGTCTTTTTTGAAACATTATGAGTTTTTGTGTCCCTTATTCAAACGTTAGGGGTCTCTGTGTCCTTTTCCCTAAATAAAAATAGTGTTTATTTAGAAAAATGATACTTTTTGTATTAAATGTAATATAATTAAAAAAGAGGTTTAAAAAAGATTTTGAAGGGGGTGCTAATAGTCCCACTCACAAGAAATTATTTTATGTTCATTTTATTGTATTAGCCATTTTTCTGATGCAATACAATACAATTCAATTAAAAATTTGAGTCAAACATGAATTACATAAAAATATTTTTTTAATACAATAAAATACAATATAATGTAAGCGGCTAAATATTCCCAAAAATTACTTACTAGGGAGACTAAAATGATAAAATAAATTACTCTGACTATTCTTATTTTACATGTCTATAAAATATATTATCTCACATAAATAATATATGTGTGAAATTCATGCACTAAAAAATATATCTTATGTACATGAAAGATAATAAAGGAATCCAACTACTCAATGATAAATTAGAAGTCTAGAAGTGCTTTTTCATTAGTACCCAACCTAACCTCATAGCCTGCGATGGCCTAGAAACCTTTGATGGCCAAAAAAATCATCAAAAGTCAACAAAATATAATAAGTGCACGGAGTAAGGGATAATGGTGAATATTTTAACATGAAGCCATGCGCTTCAATCAGCTCTCTGTACAGTGGTCTTAAACAAAAGAATGTACAATTTTTGATCCATTGAAAAATACAGAAACCCACCCACTGAATGCGTGACGAAAGAACCAAAACTTGTCCCCACGATGCAGTGCCATGCCGGCCCATAAACCTCATCAAACTCCTGCAGAAAAGTCGCAGCCGTGACCACAAACTCATTAGTTGAGTTCAATGTCTCTTAACTCAATGTTATGAAACACGGTCACCCCCCACTTTCTCTTTACAATAATTTTTTAAAATATATTTTTTTAAAGATTTTAAAACTTTTCTTATTCAAATAACAATACAATTGAGAATACAATTTACATACATACATACATACATACATACACACACACATATATATATATATAAAGAATTTTTTTTCTATAAAAAGTAATCACTAAATGTAAAAATTAAAAAAAAAATTAAATTTACTTATTTACATAACACAAAAATTAATTTTTTTTTCTGTAAGTAAATGATTTATAATTGAGAGAAATAATAAGTCAATTTAGAGATTAGATAATATTAAGATATTTAAGTGTGAAAAAAAATATTAAAATAACTATAATAATTTTTTCTCGTTACATTCTTGACAATCATAGATTAAAATTTGCTATCACTCAAAAGCTCAGTATTAAAAAAAAAAAAATTGACAAACGTAAATTAGTGAAAGTTCTTACCTTCTTCAGAGTGAGTGCAAGGGTTTTGGCAGTGAACTTTTCTAAGCTATCATAAGTTTTTCTTGCACAATCAACAGCATGGATCTGCATAAATGGTGGCATATCAACTGAAACAATTTTCACACCACAGCTTGCAAGAACATCACCCAACTCCACTCGTGAGCCACAGAAGGATCTCCTTGCAAGAACATCAGCCAACTCCACTCGTGAGCCACAGAAGGATCTCCTTCTTCCAAATGAAACTGAAACTCTCTTCAAATCTTTCACTTCATGTTCTAGATCCTTCTTCACATCTTTATCCTTCACAAACACTAATTTTTTACAATCAAGTCCCTCTTCACAATCGAAGGCCCCCATATTTAAACTGTTCACCGACCCTCCTTTCGCCGATTTCTTGAGCTCCTCTTTGGATGCTTCCGTCGTTCTTCTGCTCTCTTTAGCTTTTCTCTGGGGCTGTTGCTTGCTTGGTTTATTGAGCAAGAACCTGGAGATATCAGAGTCGGCAGAAACAGTCATGGCTCTGGCTTGCAAATGGATGTCTTTGCTAGGTGGGTTGACGATTTGTTTTTGAGATGCACGTGCTTCGTTGCGGTAAAGATTCAATCTTGACCAGTTATTGCTCATATAATAAAAAGGTTTAGATGATCTAGGGGCATCTAAATTTGTTTCTGTCGGGTGACTGGTTTTGGTTTTGGTTTTGATTATACTTTTGGTGTTAGACCTTTTGAGAGTGGGATCCATGGACGAGTTAGCGGGTCTGGGGCTGATGCTATGAACGTGCAGCGTGCTTGTGTTATTTTGTTTTGGCTGGGTGAGGTGTTCAGGGATAAGAAGGAAAAAAAAAAAAAAAAACTGAAGAAGGCAGCAGTGGGCAGAGTAGTTTGTTGTGTTGCAGACTTGGAATTTGCCTAATTGTTTTGGGGTTGGATTTGGAATAGTAAATTTGAGGGATTTGAGATGGCCTTAGGTCAGTGATATGCTGGGGTTCCGTGGATTGGGACTTGTGTGGTGAGATCAGATAGATGCGATCTAAGCCCAACGGCTGTTTTCTTTGTTTGTTCTTTGTATCTAACATGCTAAAGAAGTGGAGGTAACGGAGGTGTGTGATTTGTTGACCATTGACTTGATCTATTTGAAGAAACAATCGGATGGTTTAGGTTGTACTGTAAGCTTGCTGCTTGCGAAAGATACTGAGATTGAGTGTGACCAGTCGCTGACCGGCCTAGTAGGTAGTAATCGAAACAGTCCGAAGTATCAATCCAGTGACTAAAAAATCTGTGTGGGGGCTCGCCTATCTAGTAGGTAGTAATCGAAACAGTCCGAAGTATCAATCCAGTGACTAAAAGATCTGTGTGGGGGCTCGCCTGTTTCATCCTCAAATTTGTACAATCGTTTTCAATTTTCACAAGGAACTTAGTTTGCTCCATATCCATTGCCCATTCGTGGTGATACTTTATGAATTTGCTCAGTTCATTTTTGTATTATTAATGGAAGAAAGGCAAACACAAACATGTGCTGGCCCATACGTCTATCCAGACCAAATCTTTTGGACAATCTATACGACGACTTTTCTTAATCCTTTTCAATAAGACGTTTTGTCTGTCATTAAAAAAAAAAAAAATCAGCTATAACATATCGAATATGTAGAAAATAATGTACAAAATGTAGATAATTTTCTTAATCCTTTTCAATAAGACGTTTTGTCTGTCATTAAAAAAAAAAATCAGCTATAACATATCGAATATGTAGAAAATAATGTACAAAATGTAGATACATTGCGTTTCTTCATTCTCTCGTACCTACAGCAGGGATATGTAATGGCCTGGAACAACATTGAATTTACAACTGTCGCAAGTTTTGAGACTCAGATTCAATTACTTGGCTTCAAGAGATTGGAGTTCCAGCAGTACTTGACCTGACAAACTAACATGGTACTGCAATGGGTACATTCTCATTCCTCTAGAGTAAGGTTATAATAGTTGAAGTGGTATCCAGCATGCTATGTGATCCCAGGAGATCTATATCACGGTCAATATCTAACCTCAAGTACAGAAAAGCATAGTGGTGCAATCACATAGCTTCTAATTCCATGGACTTGGTTGTTGAGCATAGTTTCTAATTCCATGGACTCGGCTGTCAAGCATCTCTAAATACGGATGTGCCACCGGATGCTGCAGGGGAAGGAGAGGATGCAACATAATTTGTGCCCGAAACACATACTGTGGGCAGATTCCCAGAATTCCCCTGATGGCCAGGAGGAGCAAAGCGTGATGGACTACCAGTGACTGCCAAACTTGCTCGAGAAGGGTGTGGAACCTAGATGCAAGCAAAATAAATGAATGATGGATCTCACATACTCAAAAGATGCAGCAATTAATAAATCTTTACACTCATCCAATGTTTCATTTCATGACACAGTTTCATACAAGAATTTACAGATACAAAACATTGACAATATATGAAAACCATGCATCCATGTGTATATTGAGGAATATTAAAAAATTTTAAGGACTCTAGATGAATATTTGTTCCAGTAAGATTTGTCGTCAACATTCAGAACTAAAAATTTTGCAGTTCATAAATTAAACAAAAAGCTACCAAGTAATACCATTTAATAGAACCCAGATAGTAGTATATACTGCTTTTCTGAATAGCAGGCCCAAGTTTCCATAACTATTGAAGTTTTCTTAGAACATTATAACCTAGATAGTAGTGGATATTCCATCTGATCATTCTCTCAATCATACAGTCACAGTGTTCTAAGAAAACTTCACTAGTTATGGAACCAGAATGATCAGTTGGAATCCGTTCCTTCAATATATGATCATGTTAACTACAATTCTGCAGTAAAAAAGGGGGACAGATTCAAACAGATAAGCAGTAGCATGCATGACATTTCACTAAATTTTCAAACAGATAAGCAGTAGCATGCATGATAGTCATTGATACGTATGCTACCACATTATGTTGAAGAATGGTGGGTCTTCTAATAGGAGATTCGGAAGAGGGAGACATGCTGCTCATTCTGGGCATATGGCGTGAGTGAGCATTTTGGTTTGAAGCATCTTCTGCTTCTGCCCCTTCTGTGTCGCCAACAAGATTTGCCTCTGAGCCTGTCCTAGGTGTAGTCTGTCTGGCCATCAACCCAGACTCACTTGTGACATCCACTTGAAGTGGACCAGTAGGGCGAATCACCATTCCTTGAGTACAATTACTTCTCTTTAGTTCCTCCTCAGCATTCAATAGCTGCCAAAGACCAACAATTAGCTCCAAAAAATTTTCATCGTAACACAAGAAAAGTATGAAAACAAAACTTACTTGCTTCAGAGCTTGCACTAGATTATGCTTTTTGGCATTCAAAGTTTCCAGCTTCTCCTCGATTTCCTTTTTCCGTTTCTCTTTACCATATACCGCATCCGATTTATTACTTGTCTAGCAAGCAAAAGAAATACAAGCCATCACCAAAAACAGCCCAAAAGAAACAAAAAGACATGGCCTAAAAATCATTTTGGGATTTTTCTTCCAGATGAAGCTCAAAACCAAATGATTCTAGTACCCAAATCAACTAGGCCACTCGTAAAGTATCAAACAATTTTATCTCATTTACATTCACATTAACTATAATTCCTAAACATATCTAGAGTTAAAATTAATTACTTCTCGATTTATTAATATTTTAGTGATTTATATTCATTAATAAACCAAACTCCAACAAAAAAAAGGGTTCTTTTTTTTTTTCAAAATAAGAGTCCAATAAAATGACTTAAAATGAGTTTTTTTTTTTTTTTAACTTTCAATGTCTAAATACCTGTACATTAGGATTAGAAGCAGGGTCAGCCGTTTCAACGGGTTCAGCTGCTTTCTCAACCACATCCAAAGATTGCAGTTTCTCATCACCATCCACCTTAAAAACCGCTGCCACCTCTGCATCATCGACCGGTTCCGGTTTCTCCGAACGATCTCCATCGTCCAATTTCCCCCGATCCATGATCTCTTCATTTTTAACATTTCGTTCTTCCTCTCGACAATTACCCTCTTTGCCCTCATCTAACTGAACCTGAAGCGACGACCCATTAGGTTTAACGGCTTCGTCTTCTTGTTTACAATTGGAATTAGGGTTTGAAGTGATGGCGTTACCGGCGGCGAGGGAGTGTTGACGGAGGCGAGAGAGGGCTCTGTTGCGGCGGTTCAAAAGGGTTTTGAAATCTTTGAAAGAGATTCTCGCTGCCGGCATTAGCCATCGACGAGGCACGTCTGGGACCCTGTGAAGGTTCCCTCTGTAAAGAGATAACGCCACCATCTTTATTCTTTATGAAACTCAACTCAACCGCCTAGTCTTCAACCTTCGATTCTCGTTTCGTCTCTGTCGAGTCTTTTATCTCTACGCATATTGTCATTAAAAAGTCTACACTTTTGCGGTCTCCAACTCAACTGATCGTCGGTTATTTTTGGTTAACGTAAACGACTGGTCATGTCCAACCAAAGTGATTATTTACTAATGAACTTCATTAATTCCGACTTACTATTTTACAAAATATGAAGTATCTATTTTTCTTTTCTTAAGCTTAAAAATAATCGGAAACCACCAATTGGTCGGGTGGTAAACCATTAGTTCTTATAGGAGTCAGCTGTTAGTGCATATATTACTCGAATCGATTTTTTTTTTTAACATATAGAATTATTAATAAGTTGTGCAGTTAACATTGAAATAGGCTATGCAAAGACAAGTCTGTAATAGAGACATTTGATGGCATTTTATAAACATAGGGTTTGAATTAATTATGAATAATTAGCTAAGAGAGATAGAGAGGGAGAGAAATGTAAACTTTAATGCATATGCGTCATAATATAAAAGCATAAACATTGTGATCAAAATTCAAAACTAATGAAAAATTTACTTTGCTAGAGCCGCTTGTTTTTTTGATTTAATGATTTAATTGACTTAATTTTAATTAGTTAAGTCATTTTTTAACTTAATAAAAATTTTCAACCATTAAGTCATTAAGCTAATTTTTTAAACTCTTTGCTTAATTTAAAAAGTTTAAATGATATCATTAAAAAACATTCTCCAAAATATACATATCTAATTAATTAATTTTCATCCTTACCTAAATAAAATTTAATAATTAGCATTATTGTCCATCTCTATATAACTTGTGATAATATATAGTAGTAGAGTAATGATATAGATACAAACTATTGTACAAACTTATTTTGTACAAGCTCATATGGCATGGTAAGATTGGTTGAATTAAATATCACTTAACTCACATGATTTATTTTTATTATTTTATATTTTCATTCAACCAATGAATTAATGCCACGTCAGTTTGTACAAGATAAGTTTGTATAAGAGTTTGTGGTTGTATCATCACTCATAGTAGTATACTATTGTTATTTTTATCTTTTTATTTTCATCAAATTAACATTATTTATCTTCATAATTTTTTAGGAATATTTTTCATAGAAAAACATCATAAACAATAATAAAATCGATTAACATATATAATATAGAATATTAAAGAGTTGTATTCAATTGAATATGACTTATTTTATGATAATATATTATCTTATTTATTCTCTTTGAGACATTTATAATTTATAAGGGTATAAATGTAAAATATTCGTTTTCAGATTTTTTAAGTTAAAAAAATTTATTATTTGTTTTTAGCGATTCAGACAAAAAAAAAACATATCATCCAAATTATGATATTTAGTTTTATTAAAAATTCAGACTAATTTCAGGTCTATTTAGATTTCAAAAAAATGAAAAAAAACCACCCAAATTTAAATTAAAAAGATCTCGTGGTAGAGATATGTAATGTGAATATTCTTGAGGAGGTGTTTTAGTATTATCTTCCTATTAGTATTTTCTCAAAACAAAAATGAGAATAAAAATGAACAAAAATGAGAATAAAAATTATGTTTTAAAGTTGTTGTATTTTAAATTAATGTAGATGTTTGGTATTATTTTGTGTATCATTCATGTATTTTAAAAAGAAAACAGTAACACTTGTTCAAGAGGTATGATTGCAAATGATAAAAATAGTAAGTATGTGTTTGTTAATACTATTTTTATAAATAAATTTTACTAATTTTATAAGTTATATTCACTCAAAATTAACATCACATGTGAAACTTCAATTCAAGAATAAAATTAACACAAATTGATAAAATGATGTTTTAAAGTTTTTGTATTTTAAATTAATGTAGATGTTTGGTATTATTTTATGTATCATGTATTAAAAAAAACAGTAATACTTGTTCAGGAGTTATAATTGTAAATAATAAAAACAGTGAGTATATGTTTGTTAATACTATTTTTATAAATAGATTTTTATAAGGACTAAACAAGTTTTTACCCTTTTATTAATTATATAAGTTATATTTACTCAAAATTAACATTATATGAGAAAGTTCAATTCAAGAATAAAATTAACACAAATGGATATAATTTAAATAATTTATATCAAATGAAATGAACTTAGAAAAAAATAAGTAAATCCTTGATTGACTCAAGCCTCTAGTCCTTGGGATATAGTAATAATGAAGCCTGTCTTTTTGTTATGTCAAAACATCGAACATCTTTACACTTTGAATGTTGAAAACAAAAATGAAATTACCAATTACGAAACATTACCGAAAAGCCCCTAGATTACCCGCATGGTGCATTAACTGGTGTAGCGAGTTGTTAAAAGCAATGTTGCTACTTGCAAGAAGGTTTCCACTTTCCAGGGAGAAACATAGAGTCGCCTTAGTTTCATTTTGCTATTATGGTGTTGTGATTCTTAAGCAACAGCCTACAGCCATCGAGAGATGGATAAATTTCAGAATTTTTAGCTCTAAAAAAAGTTTATGGGTGTCGATTAGAAAATACTATCAGTTCTCAAGTAAAACATATTTGTCATTATTTTAAGAGCTTTTTTTTTTTAAGTAATTAATTGTTAGGCTAATTAACTATAAGTCCAGCTACAAAAAAGTCTACCAAATACTCGAACAACTAAGTGGCAAGAAGCAAAAACAAACACAGGAATAGGAAAACCCGCATATACACGTCAAATTTTTTTTTGAACTCTCAAAGATTAAACGACATTGAAAGAGAATGACGCACATGCAGGCTCTTGGAGAGGAACCGAGGAAGAATGACGTGGATTTAAAGTTACAACTAATTGGCCCGGCCCGGCCCGGCCAACTGGTGGACACACTGGCTTTTTACGGGCTCCTTGATTCTTTAAAGCACGGGCTTATGCCTGCACTTAACTAGGCCTGGTCAAGCCCTATTTGCCATCCAAAAGATTTTGTCCTCCGATGCAAAATTAAAACTACATTTATGAAGCCACTCAGCCAAAACTCAGGCTCTCTCACACTGTGAGAATTTGAGTTCGAATCTTCATATAGTAATATGGGAATTTAGTTCTTTTCTTAAATTTGAGTAGAGACTGATTTTTACCCTTACGAGATGTGAATGTAATAGATATTCGTTGATTATTAATGATGGTTAAAATCTGAATAGTATTTTATATAATATTAATATACTCTTAATGATGATTAAAATCTGAATAGTACTTCATATAATATTAATATACTCTTATCTTAATAATAATTTAATTTATAAATATCAATTACAATCTCATATATTTGAATTGTAATCTTAAATAATAGTCTCGTATAATTAAAAAAAAAACTACCTTTATCAAATTATCATCGGTCGGTTGTATTACCTCAAACGATTATTCTCTCACAGATATTAATAGAAATGTTTAATCAATTGTCTCTTTCTATATCGCTGTTCAGGATGTCGGGCTATAGCAGCCATATATTTATACAAAATTGTAGATATGATTTTTTTTTTAATTCTACCTCACGTGTGGCAGCTGTTGGAACAAATTGTGCATCGACGAGGTACCCACCTAAAAAGAAAGAAATCGTAGTTGGGGAGGACAGAGGAGGAAAATAAGAATATAATAATATTTGACCGTTTATGCTCGAGGACAATATGAAAGTAACGAAAAGTTTGCTAGTTGAACTCAGAGAGGCATAAAAGAGATAGATATCAAGTGCCAGAGATAATGTCTTGCTACAGGTCTTAATTATTGATTTCAACATACAGCCTTGTGATTGGAGAAGAGCTCAGTTATAGAAGTGTGGTTCATCCAAAACCAAAAGGTTAGGAAACTCCAACAACATGTCATTTTCTCGGTCTAGCATGGCTTCCACAAATGATGATGAAGCTGCAGCAAACTCATAGCTTCGACCTCCAGAATCCATTCTCTGAACTCCATTATTCACCTGTGTAATGGCAGTCTCATTGTTGTTCTGGTTCTGCGGCATCACATTCCGTGTATGGTTGGTGAAATCCTTGGATGAAAATTCAACCATACTGTGCGTGTCGTGTTCTTGTTCCTGTGCTTGTGGAATGTCAGCAGACAAAAATGCATCATCATCATCAAGAAGGAAATCTTCCCAGGTAAAATTCAGCGGCGACTTCTCTTGTCCTGCTGTGGAACAAGTTGAAGATGAAGAAGATGACGACGACAATGAGCCTGCTTCGTTAAAGAAGATTTGAGGCGGCGACATAGATTCATTAGCATTAGTAGCACAATTATTATTGGAGGCTTCTGCCACCAGTCTTACGGCTTGAAGCTGAGCAAGAAGATCCATTGAGTTGCTGTGGTCATTATAGTGGTTCAAAAGGGTATCTTTAATTGGCTCCGCGTTTGGTGATACCATTGTCATCAAATGACTGCTGATGTTTGAAAAAACCTGAAATGGAGACTCATGCTGTTCAGGTTTTTGCATCATGAATGCATTCTTGCTCATGTCTCTATTGAGACACCCGATTCGGGTTCCAGATTTGGGAAGTCCACCAATGTTTCCATAATCAGCTAGTATTTGAGAGAAAGGTTTGTGAGTAACAGGATCTATTCCCATCTCGGTAAGTTTCTTTCTCAGCTTTGTGTTCCAGTAATTCTTCACATCATTATCTGTTCTCCCTGGAAGCTGTTGGGCTATAATTGACCACCTGAACCATTTTTGCACTAACATTAACACAAACACCGCAGCTAAGACAGTTGGAATCATATTGTTATATTGTATGTGTATGTCTCAATTCTCATAGCAGGCAGTTATGTTTGTTCTGATCGTGCATGTAATTTAATTTCTCATTAATTAATTAATCGAATGAGCGGTCCAAAAAGAGTACTTCAAGTGTTTAACTGGTTTGTCCAACATTTGGTTAAAGTTCTTCTTATTGCTTCTCCAGGGACCAAGGACAAAACAGTGAAGTAATTATGGGAAAATAAAAGTGACAGACCTGCTACCAATAGCAGCATGAAGCCTGATAATCATTTCCTCTTCTTTTGGGGTGAAGCTCTCATGCTTAAGATCTGGCCTCAGGTAATTAGTCCATCTAAGTCTGCAACTCTTTCCGCATCTCCGAAGTCCTGGAGGACGTGCTCACATTTGGGTTTTCACATTCATAAAATAAAAATATGGTAAGTCTTAATTACAATTGAAAGTTCATGAAACCGTATATAAATTGATTTAATGTAAAAGAACAAAACAAAACAAAAAAAAATCAAATCAAATTAACCTGCTTTTTTCGGAACGGCAGTCCAGTTACAGGCTCCATGTTTCGAGACATACGCAAGTATCTTTGCATCTTCCTCTGCACTCCAAATACCTTTCTTCACATTCAGCTTGTCGCAGCAAGGAGGCCTCCCCATCTTTATCCTTTGCTTCAGAAAATTTGGTTATTGAATATCAAATAGGAAACAAAAACAAAAAAAGGATAAAAAAAAGTTGATGGTGAGAGATTAATATTGACGTTGAAACTTGTAATGCAAATTAAATGCTCTTTGGGAGGAAGAAGGAGAAGAAGGATGTGGGTTTAAAGGTATAACAAGTGTGGAGGCAAGAAATGCATGTGGCATTGCTCCCATTAAACTACATTTGCATGAAGTATGGCATCTTCGCGTTTGAGACGAATTTTGAATTTACACATTAATTGTCCTCTTTCTAACTAAAATATACTCATACACTTGGCTCCAAGAGCATTTGAGTCTGGTTCAAATCGGGTGAATTTTTTGGTTAAACTTAGAGAAAATATTAGTGAAATGGCATAAATTATTCATTGCATGGATTAATTAGTTGCTTGTGTGAAAGAAAATGAATTTGGTTTAAGTTCTTGATTGTCACAAGTTGGATGACAGTAAATTTTTTAAACAGTGTATGATGCATGACTTGTGGGTGTACTTGCAGTAGTCACCACCTCTGTGTGAATTATTTTATGAAATTTTGGGTGTTATGGTATAGCTAATTAGCTATCTAGCTAGAATCTAGACTAGTGATGTTATATATGTATCATTTCTACAATATTCACCAATTATGTGATAAAATGGCGGATTCAATGATGTAAAAAATGAGAAAATAAATGCATGTGCGTAAGCTGTTGGAGAAGAACAAAATTGATTAATAATCTGCGGAGCCCTTTCAAAATAAATAGATAAATAAAAAATATTGAGGAGCTATACTTAGACATTGATAATTATTTTCAAAGTTATATAGGAATCATTCTTTAGTGCCGTCATTTGCATATAACGGTATCAAATTATAGCTAGATAAAGCTGTGTAATCGAAATAAGTCGTATCTTAAAATATGTGAAAAGGTTTTCTAGCAAGAAAATTAATCAACTCCAAGGAAAGTTGAAGCTGCCAAGAACAAAATGTTGGCTAAAGAGTTCGGCCCAATGAAGTGGACATATATAATAATAACATATATTATATGCGACAACATATTCGATGACTTACATATGTAGAAGCTTCAACCGTAAAATATTAGTCAATACATGGGTTGTATTACTCGGGGATTAAAAGAAAGCGAATGAATGACTCAAATAATCTTCGTCTACACATATATATTAAATATATATATATACGTAAGTTCTTATGTTCTCTGAAGGCTTTTTTTTTTTTTTTTAAACCTCAAGACAAGTACAATATATTAAATCAAAATTCATTTGAAAGATTTTTTTTTTTTTTGTAAACCTCAAGACAAGTACAATATATTAAATCAAAATTCATTTGAAAGAGACAAATCCAAATGAAATCTTATAGATAGTCCATACAATAGTAAACCATAATAGGATTAAGAAACACAGTATTTAGGCATCTCCAAGAGTCATCAAGTAGAAATTTTTTAATTTCTGATAGAGAAAAATCCCACTATGTCAAATTGGAGAAATTCAAATCGATATTGGCTAAAGTATCAGTAATATCGTTTCTTGTCGGTAGATGTGAGAACAATGAAATTGCATAAACTTTACAATAATTAGCAGTTGAGCCATTTAATGTGGAGTTGCCAATGAATATAAAAGTTATCACTTTCTAAGTAAGAATAAGTAGTCATTGAATTACATTTTAATTACAATAAATGCCAACTCTTACGATAAATAAATTCAATATAAAAAATAATAACAAAAAGTACTACATAAAAGAAATTTTAATTCTTAATTGACATAACAAAACAACCTAAAAATATTTCGTCAAAACCTTTATAAATAACGCTACAAGAAGTTGGACCTAAATTTTTTTTTAGAAAGACCATTAACTTTAATCCAAGAAAAGACCAAATGATGCCGTAGAAGATTTTAATACTTTGAACGCTGAAAACAATATTTTTGTACTTTCTAGTAAATGTGATTCATGAGTCATCATAATCCTCAATGACTTGTCAACACGGTTGAGGACGTGCTTTGGCAAGCGAAGCGACTATTTTATAATGTTTTTTTTGACATCATTGTCAGGTCGTTGCTTGACTTCACCGAGGACAATTACCATATTGGAGATAACGCCATCAGGTAAAAGATTTCATTTTAATCGTAATAAATGAATCGAAAACCCACAAAAGTTTAAAGAAAGGGTCTAAAATTTCCATTACCGTTCGATGAACGCTAGCTGATGAAAGATACCAGCTGAGGAAGCAATTTCAATTAATACCATATAAAAAATATATGCGTCATCTTCATTCATATGAAGCTAGATTTGAGAACAATTGTACAATGGAAAAGAAAGATCATAGAAAATGTGGCAAACAGCTAATACAAAGCTAATTTATAAAAATATAAAAAGTACAAGACAATGTAAGCTAATACAAAGCTAAGATATAAAAATTAGAAGACAATGTAAGGCATAATCATTGTTGAGAGTGAATAATTGACAACATCTAGGCTAGACTCTAAGGTCATGTTTGGAAGTTAGAATTAAGCATGAGATTGGATTAATTTTGGGATTAAATATTTTATCTAATGTTTGGCTATTTGCTTAGATTGGATTAGGGAGGACTAAATTTAAATTTAGTTCTCAAATCATAGGATTAACAATCCCAATTTATAAGTGGGTTTAGATGGGATTAGGATAAGAGAAAAATATTTATTCATATTTCTTTCATAAATAACACTATTTTTTACTTGTAACCTAAAATTTAATTAATTAATTATTTATTTTATTCATGATTTACTTGAATTTATTTTTTATTTTGTTTTTATAGTCTAATTAAATTGGCACTTTTACTCCAATAAAATTAACTATTTAATAATTCGTTATAATAATTGATTGTATTAAATTTAATAATCACCAATGTAATATTAAAAATAATCATGAAAATTAATAATACAAGCAAATAATTGATTTTATTTATACATTATTTGCTAACTTTTTGATAAAATAAAATATATCTAAAATATCTAATAAAAATTAATTAAATAATTAAATAGTTTTATTAATTTATATTTATTTATTATAATTATGACTACCCAATAACTAATTTACTACATATTTAATGCTCTTGTTGATTACTTTTAAATTAATTTTAATTATTACTCTTAAATATTCATAAATATTTTTTGTATTTAAATATGATTTAACATTGTCCAATCTGATATTGTACCAAACATAATACAACACATAATATAATCCAACTTTAATCTAGTCTAATCCTAATAATTAGTTTAATCCAATCCAGCGTGTTAAACGTAATCTAAAGTTGTTTTAACTTGAATCTAAAGACCAATTGAAAAAGACAGTCAGTGTCACTTGATGGTCTCATGAAGCATAACTACAAAATTACAATCACAATTAATTGACCCACACTCTCCAAATTAACCACTAAAGATTATGATAAATTTGGTTAGGGGTTGGGTTTTCTCATCTTTTATTCTCGTGACATTATAAAAATGGTTTGTAGGTTTAAATTTCTATTCTTGATTCAAAATATCATTTGGTTAATAATTAGATGGTTCTCATCTACCCCACCCCTCTTTAAATAGACTGAAAGACTATAAATCTCACAAATTATGCTTGTGGGCAAAAGAAGATTTTCAAGCCACTCTCTCATTATTGTGTGGATCAATTGGTGTTGGTGGGATCATAAGTTTTCATTTTTTTTTATTGGACCTACTTCAGGTCGTGGCAGATTTTTAGATTTTGAATTGGTCCCTACACTTAGTCTCGACATATTTATAAATTTCTAATTATAACATAAATGGATTGTAGTGCAATACGATAATAATATCTCATTAAGAAAAACGTAACGGGGATGTCAATTGAAACTGGAAATAACTTACAAAAGTCTTGGTGGGGTTGATTATTAATGCTATTCTCAATTATATCAGAGCTAATTGGGCGGAAATAAACTTAAGAATTAATAATTATAGCTAATAACGTGATTGCATGATTGTGTACAATCTGTGTTCAATTTTATCTAAAAATACGCAGAGTTGTTTTGCTTAGGAATTCTTTCTTCTCCTAACAACAATTTATAATAAAAGAAATAAGATTTTAACAAATCACAACATTGTGATTATCATCATGATTTTGGATCACAAATCAATTAAAATTTTATGATTATCATCCACTGTTTAAGGTTAATATCAACGATCAGATAATGAAGTTTAGATAGGATTATATGGTTCATGTAAATCAAGAATTCTTGTTACAAAATAATAACTTTGAAAATTTCAAAATTTGTCTATACGTTAATTTGTTTCAGCTCTTTAATGCTAATTTGTCAAATGTATTTGTTAATAAGAGGAACACATCATTCATTAACTTACCTTCAAAATTGAAGATACAATCAGACAATTGACAAATAGTCAGTGGTGATGTAAATAGAATTCAAGATTTGATTACAATAATTATTATTATTTGTTATTCTGACGCGTTCAAATTTGAAATAAAGTAAAATCTTGCATATTGTAACCAGAAAAAAACAACTATAAATAAAGATAGGGAGGTGTCACAGTGTCGAGAAATAAATAACGAACGACCCGTAAATTAAGGTGGGTGTGGCAGCGCCACTAATGGACACCTAAGATTATGAGCCGACAATTTAGAGCTGACCAGGAGCCAGGAGGCGAATTTTCCAATGGGATTCCTTCGTCTTCTTCTTTTTCTCTCTGCCAATTTGGGCCGGAAATTGGACAGTGACATACATCCAGATACCCACTTTTCAGATTCTTTCACGTAAGGGTGTAGCTTTTTTCATTTGTATCAAATAGGTCCCTTCTGGCCACATTACACTTTTTACAATTAACTGAGGCAATTCAAGGCTGTTTCAATTATTTTATTAATATGACTCAATGGAGAGTTGTTAATTTTAGGGCGTGTTGTGTCAAATTGGTTTAATAAATTTAAGCTTATTTTTATTTCATTTTGGGCTCAGTATAAATTTTTTATTTGCACGCAAATCATTTGGTCTGTTATTATTTATTTATGTACCATACTAGAAATTGGGTATTTTTTTTAAAAAATAATTTTTTACTAATATTAATAAAATATCCCCTTAATTTAGTCATTATAACTATTATGTGGGTGTTATTTTTTATTTTTTTTGAATTATTTAAAAAAATAAACTATACTTTGGGTCTTCTTTTTAAAACAAAACAAAACAAAACAAAAAATATTTTGTTTACTAATATTAATAAAATATTTCTTAATTTAGTCGTTATAACTATTATGTGGGTGTTGTTGGGTTTTTTTTTGTTTTTGAATTATTTAAAAAAATAAATTA
Organism: Citrus medica; assembly: GCA_002013955.2. NCBI lineage: Eukaryota > Viridiplantae > Streptophyta > Magnoliopsida > Sapindales > Rutaceae > Citrus > Citrus medica. The sequence continues at coordinate 37,135 of MKYO02009120.1, read as the reverse complement.
AATATTTTTTTTACTCCTACAGTCCTACTGATCTAATACAGTTATGTGCCTAAAATGTCAAATCAACACGGATCGTTTCAACTCCCTTTCCTTGTCAATATATAGTTCTTGTTTTGTCTCTGTCCAATTGAATTTACACTTGAAGGATTCATTTGCCAATAGTCTGTCACTGTCAATGACCAATTTGCTAAAAGCAGGAAAACTATGTTCTTATTTGAGAAATCACAGGAAAACAGGGATCTTAATTTTTATTACAGCGAAATTTATAGACATTGCGTCATTAATTAATTATCTAGTTTTAAATGAAGTAAGATTCAACTTTAACTCTATTTATTGTTTTGTTTGTAAAACAAGTTGTTGATGCGTTTTTATTTCCTACAAATTCTCATAAGCTGATGTATCTAAACACATATTTATTACTTCATTGATTAAATACATATTTATTATGTGTTTTGAATTTGTATCTTTCTTATTGATTTTATCTAATAAATTCTTCATAATTATATTATGATTATTATTCCTAGCAAAAGCAACCTTCGCAAATATCTAGATTTTTTTTTACAGTATTATTTCTATTAATATATTATACCAGGAATATATTCCCGTTTTTAAATAACAGTATCTTAATAATTCCCTTTAAAGGAAAAGAAAATGCAAATGAACTCATATTATGGACCGACATTTTCATCTTCTCTCCACAACCAGAAGGTGTTGTTTTGGGTTTGAGTTTTGATCACCTAACTCTCTTCACTATTTGGCACCCATTAAACCTCTACTTATAATCAAATTCCTAAACAAACACTTCACCATCTTTGTCTTCCATTAAACAAACACGTGACCATCTCTGTCTTCGTGTTTCGGTATTTTATGTATCTTTTGTAATGAGGAAACTGAAGCTACTCTCGAAATCAGAGAAAGGAGGAAACTTTGAAATGGTTGTATCACTCAGCAGGCAAAGATGGATTCAAATTTTGATCTTTATTGGTGTTCTGTATTTGATATTTTTGATTGGTTTACAAGTTCCGTTTGTTTTCACAACTGGGTTCAGTTCAATTTCTCAAGAACCTGTAATTACTCAACATTATGATAGACTCAGGAGAATCGAAGAGGGTCATTTGCAAGTGAAAGCTCCATCTCGTCCTTTAAAGCAATGGGTTTCATCGCAAGACTCGGACTCACCGACTCAGTCTCAACTCACCCCCACCGCCGGGTCAACTAGCAAAAGCCAACTGCTTTCAAACATTTCTTTGGATGCTAAGACTTTCACACCCGGTAGTCAATCTGGGGTTTTACAGTTACATAAGGCGGCCAAAACGGCATTTGAAGTGGGGACAAAGTTGTGGGAGGAACTTGAATCAGGGAACATACAAATTGATACAAAAAAGAAAGAAAATTTGTCAGAATCGTGTCCTCACTCGATAATTTTATCTGGGTCGGAGTTTTTGAATAATAAAAATTTGATGATTTTACCATGTGGGCTTACACTGGGGTCACATTTAACGATAGTGGGTGTGCCAAGGGCAGCACACGTGGAGAAGAATCCAAAGATTTCATTTTTGAATGATGGGCAGGAAACCATGGTTTCTCAGTTCATGATGGAGCTGCGTGGGTTGAAAACAGTGGAAGGGGAGGAGCCACCGAGAATTTTGCATTTTAATCCAAGGTTAAAAGGGGATTTTAGTGGCAAGCCTGTGATTGAGCAGAATACCTGTTATAGGATGCAGTGGGGGACTGCCTTGCGGTGCCAGGGCCGGCCATCCAGGCCTGATGAGGAGACTGGTAAGTTGTCGTTGTTGTTGAGGTTTTATATTTTCTTAGAAGTTTATATTTGATTAATGAACGATCTTAGCAAAGGATTTGCAACTTCTGGGCTGATTGATTTTTGAGTGATTGTATTGGTGAAAAGAATAAATATTGGCGAGAGCTATGGTAGATATTGTTGTTGTTGTTGTTGAAGTTAAATCAAGAGGTGGAATTAATCTGCTGTGCGGTTTAATGGGTAGCTGTTAGGGTGTGTTTTGGTAATTCTTATGTTTCCATAGTATTATAAGGAATGAGGGGGTAGAACCTGATACTGCAAATCGATGGCATGCTTCTCTTTTATATGCATGTGCTTTAGTGCATTTCTGTGTATAATGGGTTAGAGAAACATTTAATTCTGTCTTCACATATCACTGCCTCAAATTCTGAAGTCCTATAATTATTATTTAATATGAGATTGATTTTTTAATTTATTTTTCTCTTCAAGGTGGAAATTAATTTGATATTTCATTGTTTTCTATTTTATACTTTTGGGTTGTGTTTGCAAATTCATGTTATGCTGAGATCAACCTTGTCAAATCACCATTGAAGGGATTAGGTATGGGTAACTTGCACTTCTCTAAGATGTGGCCTGCTCATGTAACCATTTTATCAACGAACAAGAATGTTTTTTTTATTGCTTTTCTCTTCAAGCAGAGATCAGAACCAATTTGAAGTTGCTTGCTCATATTCATTAATTATATATTTTGAATAATTGTTTTTTGCTAGTTTTTGGTCATTTTTTGGACAACCAAATTGGGTGATTCTTTTGGACTTACTGCAGTTGATGGCAAGTTGAAGTGTGAGAAATGGATCCATGATGACGAAAGTCACCCAGAACAGGCTAAAAATAAATGGTGGCTACTGAAGCGGCTTGGATCTGATACAGAAAAGGGGACCACTGACTGGTCATCACCTTTCCCATTTGAGGAGCGCAAGCTGTTTGTTCTGACTCTTCGTGCTGGTTTAGAGGGTTATCATGTTAGCGTTGATGGGAAGCATGTTACATCCTTTCCTTATCGCACTGTAAGTAATATAACACAATGCTTTAGTCTCATGATCACTATTGATGGCTCAAAGTTTGTCTGATGCTTGCTATAGGGATTTACTCTTGAGGATGCCACTGGCTTAACTGTGAATGGGGACGTTGATGTCCGTGACATATTTGCTGCTTCTTTGCCTACAACACATCCTAGTTCTGGTCCTCAAACACATCTTGAGATGTCAAGCAGATGGCAGGCTCCACCTCTTCCTGAGGGGCCCGTGGAACTTTTTATTGGTATACTTTCTGCTGGAAACCATTTTGCTGAGCGGATGGCTGTGAGGAAGTCTTGGATGCAGCATAAGTTTGTTCAATCTTCAAATGTGGTGGCTCGATTCTTTGTAGCACTGGTAATAATAAAATCATGCTCCGTAGATGATTGATTATTGGTTATTTGTTAGCATGTAAACACTAGGTGGAAGGTCGTTAAATACATTTTCGTTTTTGAATGAACAGCATGCAAGGAAAGAAGTGAATGTGGAGTTAAAGAAAGAAGCAGAATTTTTCGGTGACATTGTACTTGTTCCTTACTTGGACAACTATGACCTTGTTGTGTTGAAAACCGTTGCCATCTGTGAATATGGGGTGAGTTGTCAAATTATAATTATTACAAGCTGAAGGATAAGTGTTAATCCAAGAGATGACATTTGATGACTTTGGATGTTTACAGGCTCGTACGCTGTCTGCAAAGTATATAATGAAGTGTGATGATGACACATTTGTAAGATTAGATGCAGTTGTTAACGAAGTGAAGAATGTACCTGAGGGCAACAGCTTGTACGTTGGAAACATCAACTACCACCACAAGCCCCTTCGGCATGGTAAATGGGCTGTGACATATGAGGTATGGATGGACATGTTGATTTGCTAGTTTTTATCTCATCAACTTGCATCTTCAATTTCCTTTCAAAAAAGAAAAAGAGAAAAACTTGCATTTCAATTTGAAGCAACATAGTTTAGTTCTCTTTCTCTCTGTCTATCTGCCCTGACAGCCGGATGTAATATAATTTAACTGAATTTTTTGAAATTGATGGACAATAATAATTTTTTTTTTTGAAGAATTTGTTTCGATTGTGCATAGCTCAATTATTCTACAAATTTGTTATCTGAAATGTTTTAAGAATTTTTTTCTCTTTTAATAAATAATTTATGAAGTTTCATCTTTCAGTCCTGCAAGAAATTTGTTTCGATTGTGCATAACTCAACTATTCTAGAAATTTGTTATCTGAAACGTTTTTAGATTTCTTTTTGATAAATAATTTATGAAGCTTCGTCTTTCATTCCTGCAGAGTTTAAGTCTCTGTCAATGTTTTTGTATTACTCTGTCCCTTGCAATTATTATAGTTTTTTTATAATTATTATCTACATGATAGTCAATTTGGATGTTTGATATTCTTCACTCTTTCTTCCTTAATTGCTGGTGGTTTAAGGAGTGGCCAGAGGAAGATTATCCACCCTACGCCAATGGGCCAGGCTACATTTTGTCATCTGACATAGCGAAGTCCATAGTATCTGAGTTTGAGAGCCATAAATTAAGAGTGAGTATGATTTGTGTGTGTATGAAGGTCATGGTGGTTGCTTGTCTTCGCTAAAGTTTTCAATAATCTTTAAATTTGTGCAGTTGTTCAAGATGGAAGATGTGAGTATGGGAATGTGGGTAGAGCAGTTCAACAGCACGAAACCCGTAAAGTATGTACACAGCTTGAAGTTTTGCCAGTTTGGTTGCATAGAAGGTTATTATACGGCTCATTATCAGTCTCCAAGGCAAATGATCTGCTTGTGGAACAAATTGCAAATGCTGGGAAATGCTCAGTGCTGCAACATTAGATGATGAATGGTTTGTTCGGTGAGCAGCTCAAGGATGAAGAACCAGAGGAACAAATTTTGCAGTCAAAGCCATCATTCATTTATTGTACATTCTTTGGTTAGTTGTATCTAGGCTCTCCCTTCATTTGCCCTTTCCATATTCTTTCATTTTTTCCTTGCTCTTAAAATTTTTCCCTTCTGGAGAAACATTCTCATACACATCATATTTTTGTAATTTACACAATAATGGCTGTGGTAGAATGAAATTGGATATCGGTTACATCCACAAATTTATACCTCAGCTTGCTTTTCTTTTTCAATAGCTGTTAGTTAGAAATTTCGAGTACAGGTGTGTAGAATGAACCATTTAGACTCTCATCACACAGCATGAACGTATGGCAGGCTTAGAGCTCGAGAAAGCGAATTGAATTTTCTATTATCGTTTGCATCATTATACTCTTAAATCGAAAATTTCAAAGATAAAGTGTTTACTGTGAAATGGAAAGTTCTGAAGAAAATTAACCGATTGTTCAACCCCCTGCGTTGCCTTTTCCAACGCAATATATCGGAGGCTTCACGTAGAATCATCAGACTAAATCCTAGAATTATCTATGCCAACACTCTCTCATGGATCGCCTCTATTTGACAAGTACTGCAACAAACCGCAAGCAGAAGGACATTACTAATCATCGAAGAAGATGCAACAAAAATATTAGAGTTCTGCATACAGTATCGCTGTAACATGATAGTGTACAACTTTACTACTTCAACATGAGCACTGCACTCTCTAAATTAACTATGAAAGTAATATCACAACCATCATTGTATCCATATTTGAGATAAGATCATGTAATCCAAATTCACAAGTGATAAAATAAACGGTTTACCTTCAACGTAAGCTTCTGCAGAACGGGTATCATGCAAGTCAATGCAACAAGGTTTTCCCTAATAAGTCAGTCTAAAGAGGCATAATGTCAAGTTCCTTTGCTTATACGTAACTGATCATAAGATGCAAAGTTACACAAGATCACACACCTCCTAAAATTTGAAGTACAGACCGCAGTCGAGTAAAACTGCAACTCAAGAGTCTCCAGCTGAGGAAGATAGTTTTGAATTGGTTCAATAACATTCCTTGAATAAGGCTTGGCAGGCCGCCAATGGACAAGTTAAGAAGCTGGGGAGAATCCTCAATCCTTAATTTCTAATCCGCAGTAGTTTCAGCTTCTTGAATGGAAAAGCTCTGGGTTCGTCAGTCGGATTGACGAACCAACAACTTTTAAGCCAGATAAATATGGAGAATACCTCACACTCAATCTCTTAAGAAGTGGGCAACTGTACATAAAAAACTCGAGAGTCTTATCTGTTATCATCCACATCGACAAAAGAAATAGACTTCAAAGACTTGATGTTGTTAGATAAACCAGGGGACTTTAAAAGATTGTTAAACATTCTTGAGCAAATCATAACGCTTCCCACCCATTTCCATAAATTGTTGAAATTCACTTGGTACTTGTTAATGTGAAAATTGGCTTAAAATATTAAATTACAAACCGGTTCCGTTAAGTTTGATTGCAGATTCTCGAGCTGTGGGAGAAAGTTTCTGAAAGGATTAATAAGATTTCTCCTGACCATCAACTGTCCTACCAGGGGATACATAAAAAACCAAGGGAGCATTGTCAACCCTGAACTTGATTTCCAATCCACGATAGTTATTTGACAAAAGATTTTTGGGCAGAAATTTCAATTTCTTCATTTGAATTGCAACTACCAATCTCCAGGTGCGTCAATCGGATTGATGTTTAAGTCAGATCGCCTAGCACTTAAATCTTCTAAGAAATGGACAATTGTATTTGAAAAAACTCTGAGAGTCTCTCGGTTAGCATCCACATCAACAAAAGAAATGGACATCACATCAACCGGGAGACTTTTGAGATTGTAAAAACATTCTTGAGCGTATCTGTAATGCTTCCCGTACTGTTGCAAAACTCAAACTTTTGAACCCTTTTTCCTATATGCGTAGCATTCCAATTAGAAATGGTACTTGATGTAGCATGGTTCGCAGGACTAGTATCTGTTGGTGGTCATAGCTTAAAATAGTTACGTAGAACAAGCTGGGTACTTTCCATTGGTTATAAATAAATTGAGTTACGTGTACTAGTTTTGGGTGTATAATATACCATTATGAAACTTGCAACGAGACGTACTAAGTCCAAAATGCTTATACCATTCTATCCCGTGGTCAAATTAAAAATTCAATTTTTTTTTTGTTCGTTTTGTTCGTTTGAATTATTTGCTAGTTTTTTCTACTACATTCAAGATTCCTATCTTTTTTTTTTATTTCTTTCTAATTTGTCTATTTTGATAAATTTGTGATATTTAGAGTTATTATAAAAATGTCCAAAAACACTATTGTGATTCATTCGGATTTTTTTTCAATAAAGTTTTCATTATTCATAAACTTAATTTCTCTTAATTATCAAATTTTCACATTTATGCATTTTATGAGAATCAAACAACTCAGAGGTGTATTGTGATCTTATCTGTATTTAAATGTATACGCAAATTTCAAACTTTATTCACACAATACATGAAAAAGTAAAGAAATTTAAAATTTCAAAAACTTTATTAATCAATTATTTGGTTGTCTCAGCTTTTATTCAATAACAATTGCATAAAATAAATCTTATTCATTACTTTGAGACAATATAAAGGGTACCGATCAAGCATCGAGGATGCTACCTCGCAAGATCGATTACTAATTAATTTGATGCCCGGGCTGCTCTGATCACATTAATCACTTCATCACTTACTCGGAAAGATTTGGTTAACACTTCATCGGGAATTGGAGGTGTTGTGTCAAAAAGAGTAGTGAGTGAGTCCGAAACGCCAGGATTTTGAGTATTGAAAATAGGTATAAATGTGGCCCGCCCTTTTCCAACATTTACTTGGAAGTGAACCATTGCTCTAGGAATTAAGAATACCATCCCGGGAGTCAAAACCTTTGAGAAAAAGGTATTATTAGTTGTTACTAAACCTACGAGCACCTTTCCTCGAGTAACAATACCAGCCTCGGTTCCACGAGGGTGTGTATGAGGCGGGTTTATTCCACCGACACCCAAGTCAATTCGGAAAAGTGAAACTCCTTGAGTATTGACCACTGGAAAGCCAAAAACATCACCGAGTGTAGCTCCACGTTTAAAGACATCAAAAGTGGCTGCTTCTTTGGAAAAATCCGTGAAGAAATCATCAGAAGTTACTTCTGAATCAGGTTTGCAGGGGAAACCATTAATAGAGCCGGAAGCATTCAAATCCGCAACACAGATGTCTTGTAAAGGATCAGGGTCACTTGCATGGGAAGGGAAAGGGAGAATCAATAACACTATCAGGCAGCATAGCAGCCCAATGAGTGACGTTGATGAAGAAGAAATCATGGTTGTGATTAAAATCTAAATTTACACAATTAATGGCTGCAAGTAGTCTTTAGTTGTTGATTTAAAGGAAGATGATGGATCTATTTATATTAATCCTTGGAGCCTGAAAGCGTGATTAACATTACTTTGAATTAAGTAAAATATTAATGCCAAAGAATTGGCAGATCGATGAGGTTTGTTGACTTTCTAAATTCGGATAGCGCGTACAGATTATTTAAATTGTTACGTAACTTGGCCTTTGCAACCGGGAAAGATAATGAACCAAAAAGAACGTCTCATTGTTTTGGCTTTCTGACAATATAACTAAGTAGTTTGAATGTTTAATTTTTAAAGGCGCCGAAAGATATTTAAAATTTAATGCTAGAATAATGTACTTTGTGCAGATAATTATGAACCGGCAGTGCTCCCTTTTTTTAAGAGTTGACGTGATAATTATGAACCGGGAACTAGTGGAATTGTTAATGCGTGCAAGCAACATTCATATTCTGATAAGAGAAGTTATAAAAAT
>MKYO02009109.1:0-19989 GCA_002013955.2 Citrus medica | reverse complement strand
AAAATATTAAAAATAAAAATAAGAGAGTAAAGTGGAAAAAGAATGGAGACAAAGGATTTGGTTCTTATCTTCATCTAGTGGTGTTTGGCTTCTATATGTTTCCTTTCTTTTTGTGCTTGCTACCATACTTTTAGGCGGGAAGTGCACTTTCAGGCCGTATATGAGGGATCTTTGACAACTTAGGAGTCCCCATAAACAAATAGACAATTTGCTACTTTTTGTTGAAATAATATTGACTCATGACTGGCCAAGTTGGTGGGGCAATGTGTTGATGCTTTTATCTTCTTTCATAAATTCAGCAGTTTTCCAACTGCTGGATTGAAAAACCTAGGAATTTGGTATCAGATTGCAACCCATCATTATTTATCCTGTGATTTTTTATTTTAGATTTTGAATAGAGGATGGAAAAAGGATTTATTAGCGGAAGAATCTTATTTATTTTTTTTTTCTGGTTGCTTATTGCTCTTCATTACTGTCCATGATTTTCACATTTGAATGCACCCATTCTGTCTGAACTCTTTTGCTGCTGCATTTTCTTCTGAAGGTTCTGGCCAGACAAGTTCCGAAAATGGCTTCCTAACAGTTCCAAGGTCCGAAATCAACAGCAAGAAAGCGAACTGGTCTCTTTGAAAGTTGAAGATCAGCAATAACAACTTGGACATTGCGCGTGATTCCTTTTGCGAGAGTGGAAATTTACAGCCAAAAACTTTCAACAATTGTTTTTTCCCATTTGGAAGAAGATGAAATAGAGAAGCAGAAGCAACAGAGTACCAGGCACTTATTCCATGTCCAATGGATTTAATTATTGCCATCACCGAAATGTGGCTCACATCAGCTTTCCTTGAGACTGAATTGATGGCTAGATGGAGTATTTTGAAATGCCAAGTAGCATCTCGATTGGATTTGGCTAGATGGGTACAAGCACCAACAAAAATGTTGTAGTCGTACATTGTCACTTGTAGAAAAGATTTGAAGTGTTTCATTTAGTCATTCTTTTGTTTACAGTGACAATTGGTCTAATATGTATCTATTTCTGTATAACTCTGTAATCGCTCGTTGTAGTTTATTTTGTTGGGAAATGCAAAATATAAGTGGAATTTCCGGGGTGAATTTTTCACTGTATCTCCTTTCATTACGCAGCTAGCTAAGAAAGAGCCACTGGAGGTAGTAGGAATGAATTGTTATACTTTACGAACGGGTATCGTGTGTGTGTGTGTTGATAGAAAAAACAAAGTAACAGCAGCAGCAGCGAGCAACCCGCAGGTAGCCGCTATAAAGTGGTATCATATCATATTATGTATGTGTGTGTGTTGACCCAAAAAACAAAGTAACAGCAGCAGCAGCCAGCAACCCGCAGCTGGCTGCTATAAAGTTGTATCATATTATTATTTCATCGCTCGCTATTTATTCAATTCCATTTGAAAGAAAGAAAAACAGACGATAGTGATGAAGTGAAATTTGGTGGGTTTCGGTTTATAAAGATGGAAGTAATTAATTGATTCTCTGATTGCAGTGAGATTTTGTAAAACCAATTAAGACTAGTTTAGTTAAAGAAAATTAAAAAAAAAATGAAGAAGCTCCGATGGGCAATGGAGGGAGAGTTTTGGGAGCTGGACCAGTCAACTCCCAAGAGCCTGGAAGGAAGCGCACGCGCCGTCCCCGGAAACCCAAACCCGTTAGGTATCTCGAGAGGCACCCGGCTGTCCAGACCGAAGCAAATCGACTTCATGCAGCGCTTCATGGCCACCCCTTTTCTTCCTTCTTTCTCCGCCGGCACTCTTCAGCTTCAGCGCGTCCTCCCCTTGCAGTTCTCCGGCGACTGGTAACCCCCATTTCCTTCCATTTTTGATTTTCCACAATCTGTTATGCGGTTCGTTAATTGGCATGGAAATCATGGGTGACGGTACAGGTGCACGCTCATAAGTCAATTTTATTGATTGATGTTTAGCGTTCAAATTTAATACATACACACGCAGGTTTGCTACTTTGCTGGGTCAGTTCAATGTGCTCAAGTTTGTGTCTTCTCTCAAACAAGGAGAACTTTCCAAATCTCGCTGCCTGCATGCCCTTCGCGATAAGTCATTGTATGCTCTTGGTTTCTGCTCCGAGCTTTTGTTTACCGATGATGACACCCTTCTTCTTAGCTATGATTCTTACGGTCATAATAACACCTCGCGGAAAAAAGCCGTCTTTCGTCACAAGGCAATCCCTTCTGTTTCTTATTCTTGCTCTTCCCACTGGACATTGCTCGTTACCCTCACTAACACGTTTCAATTTTTTTGCTGTTTCTCTTCTGCTATCAGTTTCCAAATCATAATTTCACTCTGGAGGCACTATGGCCTGGACTTTTTGTGGACAAGTGCGGTAATTATTGGGATGTACCCTTTTCCATGGCGGTTGATTTGGCTTCAGTTGCTTCTGATTCTGGTCCCAGTTACCATTTGACCATGCACCATAATTCTGGTTTGCCGACCCAGTTTGAAGGTGATGAGAATTCTTCTGCAGTTCCAGCTAGTCTGCTACCTGGTTTTTCTTTGAAAAATGCTGTTGCTTATAAGAAGAATGTTGACATTTGGAGAAGTAAGGCTCAGAAGTTGAAGATGGTGCAGCCATATGACATTTTCCTTTCAAGTCCTCATGTTTCAGCGTCCGGGATCATTGGTAAAATACAGTCTCTTACCATCTTCACCTTAATTTAGTTACTTGTATCATTGCAAGCAAGTTTAGGCATAAACTCATTTGGTCATCATTTGTCTCTTAAAGTTGCTAAGATGTAAAATTCTTGGAAGATTTTGAGGCTAGAACACTTTCGGGAAAATTTTTTTAGTTTCTTCTGTCTTCATCATGTGAGTGACCTGAGGAAGGATACGAAACCAATAACTCTGCTATCAGATACAAGAAAGCTTAATAAGGAGGTTTGGTAGATCCAAGGATAAATGTTTGTGTGTTGGGATGCATGTTGACATTTTGTGCAGAATTAATGTTATCTGTCACTTGTAAATTTTTTTTTCCTTTCCATTTTTGGCATTCATAAGGTTATGCAACGGATATATAAACAATGCTGATGGCATGCTTACAATTTATCATTTCGTACAGGTGCTGCTATGACTGCCTCTATTGGAGATAATTCAGTTAGATCTCCAGTAGAAAATGATTCAGACGGTTCTACAGGCTTCCATCTTCACGCTGCTGACATAAAATCTTCCTTTTCAGCCGATATCTTTGGATCTGTAGCATTTACTGCCCAGCATGGGAACTTCCAAAGGCTATTTTCAGATCTTACAAGATTTCATGCACGCTTGGATTTTCCTTCTGGTTCAAAATTTCTTTCTGGTGCCACACGTTTAGCACAAGATTATTTCAATTCCCAACAGCCAAGTTTGGAAACAGTTCAGGCAGTATGCCCTAAAGTGTTTTTTTCAGTTCAGCAACAGGTACTAGTATTTCTTTTGGATCTCCTTGTTCATATCTCTATAGTAGCAAGATGCTTTTACTGACTAAGTTCAGTGAAATATCTGGAAGGGATTCAACAGCCACCTATTATTTTCAATTTTCTTTGCACTGCATCAAATTTAGCTTTAAATGTTGCTGGTCATTGGAGGTGAACTGCAAGAAGTCATTGGCTTTAAATGCTATAGCGTATCTGAGATTTTGTCAAGAACCTGAGAAAAATCTTTCCCCTTTCAAAATGTTCGACATCATATGATGTAATAAATGGGGATCAACTTTTATTTCATTTTTTTGTTTTTTGTTTCTTCTTTCACTAAGTGTTCTATAAAGTTGTAACATTCTTCTCATACTTGCAGATTGCTGGACCTTTCAGTTTTAGAGTTGATTCAGGAGTAGTGATTGATTTGAAGAACAGAGACATTCGTGCCCATGATTCAGTGTTTGCCATTGAATATGCATTGCAAGTCCTTGGTTCTGCAAAGGCTGTTGCGTGGTATGCCCCAAAGCATCAAGAATTCATGATAGAGCTTCGATTTTTCGAGTCATAAAATTGTATTCTTTGGTCCTCCCCCCTTCCTTCAAGAATTACGTTCCCTTTAGAAAGTCTTGTCAGTCATTGAAGAAATTTACTGCCCGGTTTGATAAGTTGTATTTATAGATTTTGAGAAATTAAGTCATTTTAACTTAAAGAGTGGGACAATTGGCACCCCTCCAAAATCCTCTTAAAACTTCTTTTTTAATTATATTATATTTAATGTCAAAAATATATTTATTTCTAATTAAACACTCATTTCGTTTGTAAATCTTTCAAATTTTCTCTCTCGAAAAATTCAAAAACACTAGCTTCTCAAAATCATAAATTAATTTCCAATACTTGAGACTTGTAAATGATAGTGACACTCAATAAATTGTAGCCATAATATTCTTCTTTCCTGGAGATTCCATGACTACATTTCACAGATGGTGATAGCGACTTCGCCTGTTGTACCTTCTCTTATTAAAAGCTTCATATTTCTTTTGCATTTCTTCTTCGATTTCCAAAAAATTTAAATAAAAAAAACCCGAGACTCTAAACTGTTCAGGAAAGAACAAATTGAATTTGCAATTATAAAAAAGAAAAAAAAAATCATGCCAATGAAAGAGAGAAAATATATAAATTCAGTTAATTCTTTTTGTATGCCCTCAATTCAAATATAATTGTCATACAAAAGGAGTTTGATAAGATTAACGAAGGGATCCCAATATTCCAACTCTTAGTGCATATTTGGTTGGAAGAAATGGTAGGATAGGAGAGAAATGAAAAGGAAAGAAGAAGAGAGAAAATAAGTGAAAAAGAATATCAATCTCATTTACATTGTTTAATTGGAGATATAATTCATCTGTTTTCCTTTTTTTCTTTCCCCTCTCCGACTTCCCTCTCCTCTCCTCTCCTTATATTTCTTCAAACCAACATACCATTAAAGTAAAACCAAAATGATGGGCTTAAAGTAGTTTTAACATGCTTGATGCTCTGCTAGAATACATTGAATCTTATTGTTTAATCTCCAAGTTCACCATTAGCAGGAATCAATCACAATATAAACCTTAGTAAACCCTTATCGAAAAATCAAATGTTATGTCCAAAAATGAAAATTTGATACCAATTGCATACGTTGACAAATAACCAAGCTAATCTCAATCTTTCTTTTTTTTAATATCAAACTAAAGCAGAAGGGAAAAAGTAAAATATATATATATATTTCCCCCCCTTGTGGGCGCTTTGGGTATGTAACTCAAATATCTAATAGAATGGAAACTTACATTTTCTAACACTATGATGCCTACCAAAACTAGACAGAGGACAACCAGCAGGAAGCCGCAAATGCTCTTCATTGTACTTGACTTCTACGAGACAGAGCCCATGAGGTGGGGCAGACAAGGCATATTTAGCAAGCTCCTTCCGATCTTGAGTTGCTAAAATCTTAGGAACAATATCAGGAGGAATGGCTTCCTTTCCGATTTGAAGCAGCAGAGCAACCTGCAAATTTGAGCAACAGGAATGCTTCATAAACCAATTCTGGGAACTAGATCGTGAACTTCCTTGAAAACATAAGTAACTAATTCATTTAACTTAATCAAAAAGGTAACTTGCAAATTTGAATGACAGGAATGCTTCATATACCAATTTCAGGAACTACCTCATGAACTTCGCTGAAAACATAAGTAACCAAAGCTTTAAACTGGTAAGATGAGAGATAACCTCTAGTAACTTTATAATCTGGAACAGTAAGAATGATTTACCATGTTCCGCACTTGTCTGTACAAGAAACCAGAACCTTCAACTTCTAGCTGTAGAAGAGCTCCCTGAACAGAAGAACAATCATAAAATCCGTCAAAAAGTTCTATAATGATTACTTAAAATTGATATCAGATAACAAAAATGAGTAAATTAATACAAAAACAATATAAAGCAAAAGAGATGGAAGATATCTACTCAACTAGGGTTAATACCAGATAAAATTTAATCATCTAATCATTATGCTGGAAGTTGACAATTACCATTTCAATAACATCAAAACGAAATATACTCTTCACTGGATTTAGCAATCGATCATTGCGCTGTACGTTGACAAAAGCTGAAAAATCATGCTGTCCAACAAAATATTCTGCAGCCTGCCTCATGAGAGGAGTATTCAGTTTATAAACACTATGGTAAGCATAGTGACGCTGAAATGGATCCATGACAGCGTCATTATAAATCTTGTAGTGATAAATCTTGCTCTTAGCTGAAAACCGAGCATGGAACTCAGGTACAGCAGCACTAATCTCCCTAACTCGGATATCAGGTGGAAGAAGACCGTTGAGAGCTGCATGAATACTTTCCAAGCCGTCATAACTGAAAGGTGTAATGAAGTGCGCCACCTGAAAGCTTAACTTGTGGTGAGTTTCTTGATTTGTCAATGGACGCTTGATGAATCCTCATAAAAGTAAGAAAGCCAGACCTGCCCCCAGGCATGAACCCCTGTATCAGTCCTGCTGGCACCAACTAAACGGAGATCTTCTCTTTCAAGCTTTGTAACTCGAATTAAAGCCTTTTCCACAATACACTGTATGGTTGGTGGTGATGTCTGAAACTGCCAACCTGAAAGATAAATTTAACATTCAAGACAACAAAAGTAACAAAATCTAAAAACTTGAAGCATTGATATCAACTTTGAAGGCTTAAAACTTATCCCCAAGAAGCTAAAAGATAATCACCACAAATCAATCAGCATGAAGAAGTCTACCCTATTACATGCTATGAACCATATTGGGAAACCTTAAGGGGGCGAAAATTCCAAAATTGTAAGAACATTCCCAAGCTTAAAACAGAAACTCCTTGTTACCTACCACTCCATCAGACATATCTAAGCTAATTCTGTGCTTGTTATAAGCGCATATGACACACTTCAAACTTCAATTTCCACTCTTAAGCATTTTCCTTAAAACACTTGAGAAGAGCAACATACCCTCCATATAGCAAATGCAAATTAAACAGAAAGCATTATCTGCTTAAACAAGGACAGAAAATGCCATCTTGAAAGAGAACCTGCATAACGAGTGCCATCATATGCTATGACCAAACGCCATTTAAAACCAGGAAAACTGTCGTCAGTGGGAGGCTTGACTGTGATATTGGTACCCTCTAAGCCCACAACGCCAACACCCTGCAAGAATGATCAGCAGCGAAGCTCCCCATATCATTATTACTATTAGTTATAGATGAAGACAGTAAACTGGTCAGGGATTCTTATAAAGATCATTTTTTTTTTTCTGGATGGACATTTACCTGCTTATTGGTTGAAGGAAGAAGCCCATTTGAATACAGAGGCGATGGAAGGCCTACAACTCCGTAACTCATGTCAAAATACCTTCACTTTGTGCTGGGTTTGCGCAGGAGCGGATAAATATGCACGCAAAATAACATGAGAATCCCTAACTATTTTAAAATTCACAGAAAAAAGGTAGTTTGAACATTTTTCATATGAGACCCCGAATGCTATAAACATAAGATAAGTTACGTCTTATCTTTAATGTAACCGACAACTTTTGTTGCCTCCAGTTTTGTTCTTTTGTTGCACCCAAAACTTTAATGATCGATGTCCTTGCGAGGCTTTTAGTGTCCCGTAGGTATTGTAATCGTAAATTTTCTTCGCATTTGGGAGCATCAACAATCAATGGACTTGGGATGGCCATCTCCTTCTTTCGAGAATATTTACGGGTAAAACTTCAATTGTGCAAACTTTCGTTTAATGCAACAATTAGCGGACTTTTAATACAATATTCACTTTTCAATACAGGTAGATAAGAATCGTAGATATTAAACATCTGCGTTTTATTTGGTGCACTTTCACTCATACAATGTATAATTATTTTTTTGATAACTTGAAGTTAATGTTAAAAATCAGATATAGTCTTTCTTCAAGGACACCTATTGACTGTAATGAAGAAGCTATTTGTCCAGTTCGTCTGTCAAAACAAATATCCATTTGCTCACATTAACCACAAATTACCTCACCCACGCACAGTTGAAATATATACAAGTAAGGGGAATGAGAGGCAAATAAAACAAGACTATAACATTGGAAATAATGCAGCATATATATTTCTACCATCCCATGCCCATCACCAAGTCCGTAGAATTTACAAAATGATACTTCTACTATCCCTTCCGGCTTGCACCTTGCTGTGACCCCCACAAAAATGCAAAAAGCTTGGCTTCGACTATACAAAAGAGTGATAATTCTTGCACCACTATACAACTTACCTCAGTTACATTAGTCTATTATATGCAGATGACGGAAAGAGGCCACTAATGGTATCAAAAGACTAGTCGGTCACAAGCTTGGTCCTACGGATATAATAAACCCTGTTTCTTCCCCCATCACTTTCCTTCAAATGAAGGAAACATTTTATCCACGGTGGATTCCTCACCGTATCATCATTACCATCCTCATGTTCTGGCATGCCAAGTAACATTTTAATCTTCTTGGTCAAAACATCGGGGGGTGGTGAACCCCCAAAAAACTTCACCTGATTTTGTTCAACAATCAAGTGAGCAAGAACAGTTTTCTTTAGAGACAAATGCCAATAATGTGATACTTACACAAATTCATCAGCCAAGTTGAAACCGTACCCATTCTTTACCACATAATAAGGCATGGATTCTGGCTGTTGGATCCTCTAATGTTAATTTCATCGTATACTCACTTGATCCACTAGGAGAACTATAGTGCTCGGCTTGAAATGGATGAATTGATACCACACGAACAATGCAACAGCACCTAACATTGCCCTACAAGGAAAACAAAAATAATAATAATAATAATAATAACAATAGAAAAGGATAAATTCTCAATTCCGTAAAGATGATTTACATGACCAAATCAAATGAGTGGAATATTTACAGAGTTCAACTGTCTCTCATTTCTTAAAATTCTAAGCAAAGCAAATTACAAGTTATCCAAAACAATGACATGGAAGAATATTAATTCTTAAAAGATTCCCAAAATACCTGAAGTTGTGTAGCAATTTTCATCAAAGTCACAGATGCAACGTTCACCCAATCAACCTCTGTAAAGCCAAAAGGAAAATTAATATGTATAAATGACGTTTATGTACTGTCATTCACAATGTTCAAGCAATGAAATACCAGTCAAAAATTGAGAGGATGGACCGGTCCATATTGGCATATGACCATGTCTCCCTGAAATTCGCTCCCTGAATCTCCTAAATCAAACACAGGCATTACAAAGACACAAAGATGCTGGACAAATATGAACTCTCTTTACAAAATCCAATTTAAGGGTCTACCTCATATAGTCCCAAACAACATTGTCATTGTCAGAAAAAAGTCGGATCTTAGATGAAGACTGCAATAAACCATGCCACATCCCTGAAGATACTTGACAAGACATGTTACGAATTCTCACCCACTTGCCAGTAGCAGTAAAGTATCTGCCAAAGTTTTCATAGCTTCGATCGGTTGACACTCTTAAAACTGTCCCGACGGGAAAAAAATTCCGAAGGGTTTCCAGATCTAAAGGAGATGATTCAATATGCAATGGAAGTGGATTATGTTCTTCATCCTCAAGTCTGAGAAATACAAATAAAACATGGTTGCTTCTGCTCAGCTTTTTAATTTTGAATGAAGTCAACGAACATTAAAAATTAGCACAGCTAAAATTTTGAAGTTGCAACACATCAAGTAAAAAGGAATTTAAAATGATGTAGCTAGTTTCCCAAAGTATAGAAAAGAGAAATAAAGACATTTCCCCCAAAGGAACAAGTTTTGTCATTGCGATCTTGAAGATATACGCAAAATTTCCGGGGAAAGGAAATCAACTACTTTACCTCCATTGCTATTTATTAGAATATGCTATCCTGGAGGAAAGTAAATAAATAAATTAAAAATAAAAAATAAAAATCTTGGCCTCTTTCACAAGAACTATAACTGAAAAGTGAAATATTAACAAATACTTACTTCCCAGGTATGCTTAATGGAGGGACATCCGTTCCATCCCACACAAAGAGCATCCATAAGCCTTTACTATCATCATAGAAGACATGGAAAACCTTTCACCCAAAAAAGGTAATAGTATCCTAGCTTTAGAGCTCAAAAAAGAAAAAAAAAAGAAGGGCAAAAAATAACCTTAGCTCAAGCCGAGTCAATGCAAATATCTTCAAAATATTAATCACTGCAGAATAAATTACCTTGCACACTAAATCAAAATAACTGCGTTCCGAGATATCTTTTAATGACAAAAGGTAATCGTTTGATCCTACAACAGAAAAGGCATCATTCCACAAATTTATGACCAAAGAATTGGAAAAAAGCCATCTTTAGTCCGTCAACCAAACACCACCAAAATTAAGCAAATAGAAAATCAAGAAAAGGCAAAACGATGACAGTATCATAACACAATGTCAAAAAGATCACAAATACCTGAACTGAACTCAAAACCAACACACCATTGCCTCAAAACATTAATGCGACGCTCTTCAGCCTCTGTTATTTCAAACCTTTGAGGAGAAGATTGATATGGCAATCTGTTGCTACCAGAGTTTCCATCAAATAGAGCAAATGATGAGGAGTCCTTATAGAAGACAGCTGATAGTTCCGCCTGGTGTTTTTTAATCTGCAAAATCCACAAATCCAGATAAGTGAACCTTGCTTAAAAATGTAAGCCAATAATAATTCTAAACACTTAATACTCGTCAAAGAAGGCTGTTAGTGAGCAAAGTCAAGCCAAAACTAACAAATAATAGCAAAGGAAGCTTGGACAAGGAGAGTGATTAAAGAAGTACCATAACATTTTTGAGAAGAATAAAGTCTCTTGGTGACAGAACGCGGGGAAGTTGATCAATTGAACTAGTGAAGATGTTAACTAATAACTCAGGACTTTGCTGGGAATCATCAACAATCTTCAAAACGCAAACATAGTCTACAAAAACCAACACTAACACTTTGAAAAAGAATAAAAACAAAACCCAGAAACTTACAAACCAAAAAAGGAAGAAAATTTGCAACAAAACAAAAAAGACGAAAAATTTACCAGTTCCGTGGCTCNCTGACTAACTGGTTGGTTGTCAATTTTTGTTTACTTTTCGTTACGCTTCCTAATTTCTTAAGTTGTGAGTTTTGTAAATATATTATCAATATATGTATGTATCTGTTTGTATACGTTGAATTTCTGTACCTGACTAACTGGTTGGTTGTCAATTTTTGTTTACTTTTCGTTACGCTTCCTAATTTCTTAAGTTGTGAGTTTTGTAAATATATTATCAATATATGTATGTATCTGTTTGTATACGTTGAATTTCTGTACCTGACTAACTGGTTGGTTGTCAATTTTTGTTTACTTTTCGTTACGCTTCCTAATTTCTTAAGTTGTGAGTTTTGTAAATATATTATCAATATATGTATGTATCTGTTTATATTGTGGCTGCAAAACTTGTAAGTTAATGATTTTTCAATTGGTATTATAGTTTGCGTTTGTTTTTTTCCTTTTTCAGCACTAATTGTCATGGCCATGGCCACAAAGAAATTTATTGCCATATGTCAATCGGGTGGTGAGTTTGTAACTAATAAAGACGGATCATTGTCTTATAATGGAGGCGAGGCCTATGCAATAGACATTGATGAGGAAACAGAGTTCAGTGGTTTCAAGTCAGAAGTAGCTGAAATGTTTAACTGTAGTGCCGATACCATGTCTATTAAGTACTTTCTTCCAGGGAACAAGAAGACCCTTATCAGTATCTCCAAAGACAAGGATTTTAAGCGCATGCTTAATTTTCTTGGGGACACTGCAACAGTTGATGTGTTCATCCAGTCTGAGGAAGCTGCCCGAAACATCTCTAACATGCCTGCTAGTAGGTAGTGGTTATTTTATAGGTGTAGCATATGCAGTATTTTCCTTTCTCTCTTTTTCCTTTTTTGGGTATGCAATTTATAGTTATTGATTCATAATTACAGCAACTCACATTACAGTGCATAGGTCAAATGCAAGTGAAATCAGTTTCATATAACCGAAATTGATTTTTTTTCTTGGTCAGAATTATCAATATACCTGTTTGTACACCAGTATGAACTGTGATATGCTGTGATTATGAATCAAAATTATTGGCCAAAGAATTTACTGGAATCGATATGTATTATCAATGTGCCTTGGACAGAATCTTATGGTCACTTGATACTGTAGGTCGAGCAGGACAACTGTGTCGGAAGCTGTGGTCCCTGTTGTTGCCCCTGCTGATGCTGTAGTTGATATGAGCAATATTGATCATATTGTTGATCGAATTGGCCTGGACATATCTTTTGACCCTGCATCTGCTCTTCCTGCTGGTGATGACCAGCATCGTAAAGCTGCACAACAGTGGGAAAACACCATCACTGGCGTGGACCAAAGGTTTAGCAGCTTTAGTGAATTCCGAGAAGCATTGCATAAATACTCAATTGCACATGGGTTCGCTTACAGATACAAGAAAAATGACAGTCATCGCGTTACTGTGAAATGCAAGTGCCAAGGTTGTCCTTGGCGGATATATGCATCGAGATTGTCAACCACCCAGCTAGTTTGTATCAAGAAAATGAACTCAAAACACACATGCGAAGGGGCTTCTGTGAAAGCTGGCTATCGGGCAACTAGAGGTTGGGTGGGAAATATTATAAAGGAGAAGCTGAAAGCATCCCCAAATTACAAGCCAAAGGACATTGCAGATGATATCAAAAGAGAGTATGGGATTCAATTAAATTATTCTCAGGCATGGCGTGCTAAGGAGATAGCAAGAGAGCAGCTCCAGGGCTCCTATAAGGACTCGTATACTCTGTTACCATTTTTCTGTGAGAAGATAAAGGAAACCAATCCTGGCAGCGTTGTTACTTTCACCACAAAAGAAGACTCAAGCTTCCACCGTCTTTTTGTCTCATTTCATGCATCCATATCTGGTTTTCAACAGGGTTGCCGCCCTCTCCTTTTCCTTGATACCACTCCTTTGAACTCAAAATACCAAGGGACATTGTTGACTGCAACATCTGCAGATGGTGATGATGGTATTTTTCCGGTAGCCTTTGCTGTGGTAGATGCTGAGACTGAGGACAACTGGCATTGGTTCCTACAGGAACTAAAATCTGCAGTGTCAACGTCTCAACAGATTACATTTATTGCAGATTTTCAGAATGGTTTGAATAAGTCATTGGCTGAGGTTTTTGATAATTGCTACCATAGCTATTGTTTGCGCCACCTTGCTGAGAAACTTAATCGAGATATAAAGGGGCAGTTTTCTCATGAAGCTAGAAGATTCATGATCAACGACTTGTATGCTGCTGCATACGCACCAAAATTTGAGGGTTTCCAGTGTTCTATCGAGAGCATAAAAGGCATTTCTCCTGATGCTTATGATTGGGTGACACAAAGTGAACCAGACCACTGGGCCAATACATATTTTCCAGGAGCAAGGTATGACCACATGACATCAAACTTTGGACAACAGTTTTACAGTTGGGTGTCAGAGGCACATGAATTGCCAATAACACATATGGTGGATGTATTGCGAGGTAAGATGATGGAAACAATTTATACACGCCGTGTAGAGTCCAATCAGTGGCTAACGAAGTTAACACCATCTAAGGAGGATAAATTGCAAAAGGAAACTGCAATTGCCCGATCATTTCAAGTGTTACACTTACAGAGTAGTACTTTCGAGGTTCGAGGAGAATCTGCCGATATTGTTGATGTTGATCGTTGGGACTGTACCTGCAAGACATGGCATTTAACTGGTTTACCATGCTGCCATGCCATTGCTGTCCTTGAATGGATTGGTAGGAGCCCTTATGATTATTGCTCCAAGTACTTCACAACTGAAAGCTACCGCATGACATATGCCGAGTCGATTCAACCTGTGCCAAACGTTGACAGACCCATTCTAGATGAATCAACTCAGGAGTTAGTTACCGTAACCCCACCACCCACTAGACGCCCACCAGGCCGGCCAAAGATGAAACAGCCCGAATCAGCAGAGATAATTAAACGGTCACTCCAATGTAGCAAGTGCAAGGGCCTTGGCCACAATAAGAAGACATGCAAAGACTCCTAGTACAGTGTTTAGGTCAAATGCCAGTAAGTAATTTAATCTTAACTCTTTTCCAGCTATTTGAAGCACATGATTATGTTTGTTTCATTTTTATCATCATCGTTATCATGGAATTGAAGTACTAGGTTTTGCATGTATATCCGTCTGGTTCAAAATGAATGTAAACCACTCATGTTAAAAGAACTGATATCCTTTTACAATGGAGTGGACCCAAGTAATCATAATGTGAGGATATTAGTTGTTCAGCTATTGTCTTTTCTATGCTACGATTCTGCACTTGGAAACTACCATCTGAATTCATTCTCAAGAAGGATATGTGCATTTATACTTGAATCTAATAAAGTTGTTTTTTTTTTTTCCCTTTTCTTTTCTCTCTCTCTCTATTTTTTTCCCCGTGAACTAGAAAATATCTGAACACCATGGATAGAAGATTTATTGATGAACATCCTTGACATTCCATTTTACATTATAAGTCACTTTATTAGCGGTATCTTGCCTCTTGCAATGTAATTTATCGATTACCTATGAGGAGGATTGTGGCGAATTGAATTATAGAAACTTCACAAATGGTGGGAAATAGAGTCGGTGATATCCATGAATATATATTTTTCCTGAGATATTTGGTTGTAGCGTAGATCCAGCTGGACAGGTTACGTCTGATTTTTTTTGGTTGTCACTTTGACTAAACTTACTATCTGCATGATGTTGTGAACAGAAATGGTGTCAAGGGACGATGAATTTTAATCTGAATCATTAATAAGTCTGACTCTGAAGAAATATGGTGAAGATATAGGCGCTGGGTAGTGGGTAGTACCTCCTCTTTTCATGTATTTACAGTGAAATGTCTTCTTGGTTTCTTTTGTTTGTCCGTTGTGTTTTCACTCTCATCCCATCCCACCCCCATATGCTGATCTTGGGGGAAACCAGCGTTAACTTAAAGGCATACAACTGTCAAATTCTTTATTTTGCTTAGAATATGCTTCTTGATGAGGTGACAATGACATGTTAGGAGGTAGTGAACAAATTTTTCAGCAATTTTGTTAATAGTTATTTTTCCCATGGCTTTGCTTTGGTGGCAGTTTTTTTGAGCGGCTGCTCATTTGGATGGGTAGAGTGGAGTAGTTTCTGATTGCTTAATTGGGGATGAATTGAAACATTTGAGGATCATAGGCAATAATTAATAATGAGACTGACTGATTTATTGTAGTAATGAATCATGACAGATGGTGTAAATGGTACAGGCAACAAGTGAGCTGTTGTATGTGCTTTTTGGATTTGTTTAGAGAATCGGGGAAGTCTTGGAGTTGGATATTTATTTCTAGCTAAATCATCGACCATATATGTATGTATGAGCACGGTTAGTTTTAGTAATAGTATAATAATAATAATAATAATAATAATATGTTTGATTTTGTCCAGAGGGGCAGCACTAGTACATGATGCATTTACTTGTTGGAGTAGGAGTGTAAAATGTGAATTTCTTCTACTTTAATGTTTATTTATATTGTAAACATATTTCTTTACTTTATAATTAAAAGTTAAAATTCTTTAAATAAAGATAAAATTATAATTTGAAATAATTCACTCTCAATTTAAAGATAAAGTAAGTACATAAATAAAATTCTAATGTCTATTACATAGGGTCTTTCTAACAATTTATTCTCAATTTCACTCTACACTTCAAATATCAGGATTCCAACTCCTCAAACTCTCATTAAACGCTATCTTATTTGGCAAGACATAAGAATTAACAATGCCGCTCGTGTGGAGGAGAGGGAGAGGAGATTGATTCTCTATTGAAGTCGAGTTCAGATTTCATTACGGCTCCAAGAAGAACGTACGCTGCATAGACATGGCATCTATGAACCATTGACAGAGATTATTGATGAGAAGAAGAAGAAGAAGACTCCAATTTTGATTTTGAATTGAAATCTCGAATTCTTTATTTAATTAAAATAAGGGGGGATTAGATAGATCAACACAAAATCAAAGTGTTTTGTCTGTCTAAAGGGAGGGAGGAATGACACGTGCACGGATGAGTTACAGCAAAGCAACCAATTGGGTGCCACGATGTCAAAGGCACGAAGACACGTAACGCACAAAGTGTTTGGGGAACCGACATTGCCAAGGAGTCGAGTCGACGCATGCAATAATATCCATATAAGACACGCGTCAGTCTCAGAATCAGTTGCAACACCTCTTATCGCCACGCACGCAGCAACCGCCTCTTGTCACTTTTTTTATTTCTATCTAGATGATGGGACGGTACACTCGCAGCAGTGATCACCTTGTTCGGTTTCTGCTTTAAACCCCTGCCCCCGCCTCCATCCACCCCAAGAATTCCATTCATTAAAGTTTCGGACAAATTGATTTCGATAATCATAGAGGATTTAACTTCATTCACATTTCACTACCTATTTACTATATATGATTACATAGTTTAGTATACACACAAATAATTAGGGTAATTAATTAATTAGTTAATTAATATTAGTTGTTTAGCTGTTGCTGTTGAGGGCTGAGAGCTGGATGTATAAAGCAAGCATGGATTTGAAGGAGCAAAGTAGGCGTCGGTTATTCTGTGGTGGTTTGGGATTGGCATTGCTACTGACGATGAGTGTTGGCGTTAGCCGTTGCGGTTGCGCAGAGGAAGGTGGTGTAAACCAGAAGGATCAGGCAACAGAGTCGTGGACCGATTGGGCCAAGGATAAGATTTCTGAAGGACTCCGTCTCAAGGGCTCTGAAGACTCACTTAATTCCGCTGCTGCGCCTGACAAAGCTTCCGAATCTGCTAAAGCCGCCAAAGACAAAGTTCAAGACGTTGCTTCAGGTTCAATATATAGCACTTCCCTAGTTCCATTCCTTCATTTTATATGATAATTAATTAAATTTGAAATTAATTAGCGAGGTCATAATTAAACATATATATATATATATATATATGCACACACACACACACGACATGCTTGCGCAGAAGTTGGTGCGGAGAAAGCCAAAGAAACGAAGGACGCCATGTACAAGTCATCGGAGAAGGCGAGTGATACCACGAATAAAGCTGCGGAGAAGGCTGTTGACGTTAAAGATGAAGCAACCGAGAAAGCTAGAGAAGCAACCGATACTGCTAAGGAGAAGGCGCGCGAGATTAAAGACAAGGCAAAGGAGACTGAAGAAAGGACGGGTCAGAAGAAAGAGGAGCACGCAAGCTGGGCCAAGGAGAAAGCGAAACAAGGGTTTGAAGCTGCCAAAACCAAAGCCGAGGAAACCCTTGAGGCTGCTGAGCGTACATCACAAGAGATCAAAGACAATTTAGCTGGTGCCGCCCCTACTGGTACCCGTGATGACGAGCTTTGAGCTCTGAGAGCCTACCTACCTAGATCCGCTTAATTAATTCTGAGAGCTGGCTAGATGTCTAATTAGTTTCTGTTGCTTAATTTCGCCTACATGTACTGATGTGGGTTCAGTTTCCTTTTTTAGTACTTGTAATAATGCACGTGTGTTTGTATCCGCATTTTGTCATGTACTGCATTTTGTATCTATCTTCTTTCACCGGAAAATTTTGTAAGGCTAGCTCTGGCTTTATCATCTTAGCAGCTCTTAAATCAGGAGTAGCACTTTTATGGTAGAATCAACGTATTTATGGTAGAATCAACGTCAGTGTCAGACTCCACATGTACACGTATGTGTACGTATGTCAATGTGATACATACGTACATTCACATATTCGCGCAATTAAGTCTTTTAACTTATTATGTGATTTTCACCCGCCACCCACCCAAGTTAATATTCGGTGTGTCCTGTGGTCGAGTCCGTCCCAAAACAGGGCCAACTGGATTGGATCGAGAGATTTGTTTGGGCCATTCAGTTCGCCTCACATACAAAGACTAATCTCTTATGTCTTTGTAAATCTAATTTGCTGGTCTCATGACGGCAGCTGCAATTGGCCACTAATCTCTAATTGCCACCCTCTGTTTGTTATTATGT
This sequence comes from Citrus medica, assembly GCA_002013955.2. NCBI lineage: Eukaryota > Viridiplantae > Streptophyta > Magnoliopsida > Sapindales > Rutaceae > Citrus > Citrus medica. The sequence goes on along the minus strand of MKYO02009109.1, from coordinate 1,947 downwards.
ACCACGGAATCGATAGCCCCGAGACACGAATCATAAAATTTTGTGTCCCTCTTTATGTGGATGATGTTGTAACTCAAAAACTTTTTGTTTGTTCAACTAGTAATGGGCATTAATTTAATTGCGCACTGAATGTGCGCATCAATAATATAACATGTAAGCGTTTTGGCGAACAATATCGCCTCACCTCGCCCATAATATAGAGTGCTGTTCGATCAGGAGGCAGACTGGTGAAACACCACCATTGGCTCCACCATCTGCAGCCAACGAAAATAAAAAAGAAACAATTTGGGGGCCGTTGGACTTCAATTCAATGGTCCCAAATTCCTTCCCAGGTTGTGTTTGATAAGTCTAGGAGACACAAATACGTGGGGTGAAGGAAGATCAACAGGATCAGGCACTCCTCGTGCAACTGGTATGACCACAGAGCCTGGGGACAATACAAGGTCAAGGCTCGAACGAAATGCATGCATGCGTGGGATATGTGGCCAAGTTGTGGGGCTCAGTTCTGCATGAAGACTTGGTCTAGTTTTCTATTCAAAGTTCACATTATTAATTACTGTATTGTGGTCTGTTAATTAAGTCTATTTGGAGTCTATTGCTTGAGTCGATAATGTAGGAGTTCATGTCGAAAGTTTAAGAGAGATAATTATTGTATTATTATTTATATTTATTGGATGCATTAATAGAATTTGGTAGAAAATATTTTTATCTAACTATTACGCTTTATTCTCAACCAAAGAGAATTTTAAGCATTTTATAAGTGTAGTTCTCACTGGAACTTATCATTGGTATCAAAGGGACGTTATCTTGTCTAAACACTTTATTATTCTCATGGCAACTAACAAAGAAAGGATTGAGAGTTTAGAAGCCAGGCTTAGAGGACTTCAAAATGGTATGCAGCAAATAGAGATTGGTGTTAACGATAAACTACATCAGCTCGAAGAGGCCATCAATCGCATGTGTGAGGCTTTATTTTCAAACAAAGAAGGGTTCGGTCAAAACATCAATAGTCACACTAGCCATTCTTACAAGGAGAACACCAAAGAGGAAGCAGATGGAAGCTTAATGATTTTCTCATAAAAAATGGCTAAGCTACAATTTCCAAGGTACACTGGTGATGATCCTACGGAGTGGTTTAGCAAAGTTTCACAATTCTTTGACTACAAGGGAATTGTAGAGGCACAAAAGGTTGCATTGGCATCATTCCACCTTGAAGGTAAAGCCATCCAATGGTGGCAATGGCTGTATAAAGCTTATAAAGAGAAGCGAAGAATGATAACATTGACGGATTTTGAAGAAGAATTGTGGGCACGTTTTGGACCTACTGAATGTGAAGATTTTGATGAAGCTCTATTGAGCGTGCGACAGGTAGGCACCTTACGTGATTATCAACAAAAGTTTGAAAGATTGGGCAATTGGGTTTATGAAAATTTGGTCTAGGCTTCTATTCAAAGTTCATGTTATTAATTATTGTATTATAGTATGTTAATTAAGTCTATTTGGAGTTTGTTGTTTGAGTTGATAAAGTAGGAGTTCATGTTGTAAGTTTAGGAGAAGTAGTTATTCTATTATTATTTAAATTTATTCGATGCATCAATAGAATAAGGTAAAAAAATATTTTATCCAACTATTACGGTCTATTCTTACCTAAAGAGAATCCTGAGAATTTTATAAGTGTAATTCTAACTGGAACCTATCAGTGCTCCAATTCGGGACATATATGTGGGTTAGCACTAGCTGTCAGCAGATATATGAAGTAGAATGGTAGATATATCCTATTAAATAATTAATTTTTTATTATAAAATGGTATTTATATAATAAACATCCATAAAACAATGAGGAAACAATAAAATCCTTGGATAAGCCTCTTAAAAATATAGTCGAATGATTTTTAAACAGTTTTATTTAGCTGATCACTAGATTAAAATCTTAAGAGAAATAAGAAG
>MKYO02009065.1:0-13589 GCA_002013955.2 Citrus medica | reverse complement strand
CATAGAGTGGCACTACTTATCTATATGACATGTTATCATGGCATGTAATCATCCAAAACATAACATATAGAAAAATAATTAAATAATCTTAATTCATGGCTTTCCTAATAATGAAAAATACATTAACCCTAAGCCTAATCTTCATTGAGCTTCTTGTCAATGTCCATCTTCCATAAGTTTTTCTTTGTTAATGGACTAGGGAAAATTGGGCTTTAAAATTTATAATTGGTCCAATTTTATTTTTAAAAGAAATAAATAAATAATTTAAAAAAATTTATTAAAATAAAACTTTTGGACCAAAAATAAATTTAATGTGTTTAATTTTATCTATGCATTTTAATCCATTAGAAATTGGGCCTAAAACTAGGATTTACTAAATCCAAAACTGTTTTTGGTTTTAAACGGAAAAAATTAAAAACATTTCTGCCTAAAAAGAAAAACTATAGAGCCATAGGGACCTCAATGATAGAAACCATTGAAACCCTAAATCCATCTTTTTCTCTTTCCTTTCTTCCCCAACCGCCACCAGCAGACTGTTCAGAGACGCCGACCATCTCCGACGCATCTCCGACGCCGAAACACTCGCCGCCACGTCGCCGGAAACGCACCAAACTCGCGCAGGAAGCAAGCTGCGCGTGCAGCGCACGCTGCTAGCCATTGCTGGCCGCGAGCGCTGCTTTGCAGTGCGCTGCTGGCAGCGTGTGCTGCGAATCGTGCGCTGTTGCCGTTGCTCGTGCAGCGCGCGCTTGCTGGCAGCATGTGCTGCTGGCCGCGCGCTGCTTGCTGCTGGTTGCCGCTGTCAAAAATTTTGGCCTCCGTCACTCCGATCTTGAAAATCCGATATTAATTTACAAATATCCTAGGCTAATATTGGCTTACAAAAATTCTATAATAGTAAAATAAATTAAGAGGGAAATATGGTGATAAAAAACCACCCCTCTTGTTACAAATCCAAACGAAAAATCCAACAGAAAATCTAACCATGAATTAAGAAAAACCATAACATGCTTTATTCATATATTAATAAATAATATATATCTGAATAAAATGTGTCACTCTAATACATAAATTCCAATATTAATTTCATACGAAATTCTTATATATTAATATGAGATGGCTCTGATACCAATTGTTGGGGAAAATTCAGGTTTTTAAATTTTTTATAAAACCTTTTAAGGACCGCTCTCATATAATCTATAAGAATTTGTATTTTAGAAATCGTACCTTGAAAATCCGATTTAGCTTTTTCTGTTGAAGTGATTTAGGCTCCTGGATCACGATCATACACCACCACACTTGTTAGATCACGAACTGTCACCAATGATCTTCCAAGTTATGACTTAGGTTCAATCTACACTTGACGTGTGGGCGCCTTTATCACTACCAAAGCAACTAGCATGAAATTTTTTTTTTTCAACAATAGAGAGAAAAATCTTTTTCTCTGATCTGTATAACGTGGCTTCCTCTCTTTCTTTAGAGAAAATAAGCCTTATATATCTCCCTTTAGTGAAAACCCTAGGCTATAAAAAATGCCTAAATAAAACTCAAATTACTTTTCATTTAATAGGGGACCCACCATGTAAAATAACATAAGACCCCTTACACATAAGCTAATTAAATGGAGCCTCCCACTAAATGATATATTTAGGCTTTTGATCCAAATAGCTAGTTATCTTGCTTATTAATCCAGTAGTGGTGCAGTCAATTAAATGAGCTAACCCGGGGATCATTTGGGAACATACAATAGTGGCTACAATAATTAGACATGTAATTAAACTAGCCCAATTATTTAATTCCAAATCTACTCCACTAAAAGATTGGAACTGACTTCCATAATTGTATGCTCGAATAATAATTCGTCCCAAGCCACATTGATTTCTTTACTGCACAATCCTTTGTACCACATCGTTAATTAAATTGATATCTCAACTGTCCAATCAATTTAATAACATCTTATTCCTTGATCCTTACTGGTTTTCTCTAATGATCATTTTCAACATACTAAATATGTTGACACACTCTGGCCAGAGAATTCTATGATCAAGTGCCGAAAACCCATCAAGAGATGTGTTGTACAAATTCTATATTGTTAATCTATAACTCCAATACTTATAATTGCTCCCACCAAGATACCGGGTAATCTTGACCACAAGTATGTGTCGTGCCCATTGGTAACTCAAATGGAATAACAATTACAATCATGAAATCATAATTAACTCAAGTTTAAGATTACAGTAAAATCAATGCCTATGAGATTTAATAAGTCTGACAATTATTACAAAGTTAATTAAATCTCATAGTTGATCATGTTCAATGTAGTCGTACTACATCAATAAATTCATACGTGATTAAGACAAATCATTCAATGAATTTATTACAGTCTATACCTAAATAAAGTGCCCAACTTTATTTATCAACTGCGAACTAAATTTATTTAATCATAAGATAACTTGTATTTATGTCCTCTGTGAATCTACATGGTGATCACATAAATACATATAATATGATTAAATGGACTTTAATACAAATATTAATGCAATTAAGATATTTGAATAAAATATCTCATTTATTTTATTAATCAGAAAAATTATTTATTACAATTAAATAAACACATATGCTTTTAAAGAGCGTATTTTCCCAACAGCCATCACCGTCTGCCTCGCCTGAGCATGCTGCATGCATCATTTGTCTTAAAGCCTTGCCTGCGTTGAGTCGTCTACCTCATCTCGCTTGAGCTGAGCATGTTGCACACGCTTGCCCTTGCCCATTCGCTCCGTCGTTGGTTGCTAAATAACTCGCTTGCCGGTGGCCACTTCCTCGCTGCTCAATTGTCGTTGGTAACAAAAAGGTAAAATCATTCTTCATTTTATATCAATTTTTAGTGAACTAATTTGTGGACTTTAGCCATGCGAATTAATTTCCAGTGAATTAAGATGTATAAGCATAAATGCATAATTAACTTTGTAATCTTCCTTGACTTTGAAAAATATGTTAAGAAACTAAAAAGATAATAATAATAATAATAATTAGGTAAATGAGAATATTATAATGAATTGATTTACTTAGGTTATTTTTCATATCTCATTTTTTTCACATATGTTAACTCACTTTAATTAGGTTTTGGGATATTGAACATACATAGCTGAAGAGGAACAAGGAAACAATTTTACATTTTCTCTTAACAGTGTTAATAATGTGGATGTTAGATTAGAGGATGTCCGCGAACCTGAAATGACAATGTTGTCAAAGTTGAACTGGATTTAACAGTTGTAGAATATGGTATTGGTCGTGGCCGTGTGCATGGTGTTAAAGAAAGAGTTGGTAATGAGAGTGAAGGCATAGCGAAAGGGTCTACATTAGTACAATCTAGCGGTTATAAGCTAACGTCTGATGTATAGAATCATTTCAAGAGGCACAAGGACATGGAAAGGGAGCGTTTGGAAATTTGCAACTATTGTAATAAAGTTTTGACAAGACATTATTCTGGTAGGACTACGCACTTAAAAAATTATTTTACAAGTTTTTTGAGAAAGAATTTCAAGGATGTTAGCCAAATGCTTCTTGCTAAGAAATATGATAGATCTGTTACAGTTGAAAGTTGTTCTGAAATAAATCTTGATATGTCGACGGTGAGGGTTACCGTTGCAATAATGATCATTTTGCATGACCTTCTATTTTCATTTGTTGAATATTAAGGGTTTTGTGATTTGATGAAGTTGGTTCAATTGACATTTAATACAATAAATCGAAATATCATTAAGAATGAAATTTTGAAACTTTATGATGTTGAGACTTGAGAGGTTGAAGGCAATAAATTTGTTGGATGCTTGTGAGAGTAGGAATACAATTACTATAAATATGTGGATATATGGTTATTACGGCACATTATGTCGACAACCTATGGGTGTTATGAATTCACATTATGGGGTAACACTTTTAATATTTATATTATGTTTATTTCAATTTTAACGCATTTTAATGATTTCAACAATTATTATTATTATTATTATTATTACATTATTAGATTTATATATGCGCCAACTCCACACAGTGGAGAAGTAATATGTAATGTTTTGTATGATTGTTTGATGGGTTGGGATATTGATAGGAAAGTATCAACTGTAACTGTGGATAATTATGCTGCTAATAATGCAATGGTTAATATAATGTTGGAAAATTTTCCCAAGTTCATTGATTTTAGGCGAGAAAATTTTTCACATGCGTTGTTGTACTCATATCTTGAATTTGATTGTAAAGGATGAGATGTCTGTGATGGATAAAAGTGTTCAAAATATAAGAGATAATGTCAATTATCAGACTACTACAACTGAAAGAGTTGACAAATCTAAGACTGCAATGCGCCAAATAAGTATTGCAGAGACCAAACATTTGGTTCTTGATTGTGAGACTTAATGGAATTCAACTTAATGCTCACTACTACTTTGTTGTATAAGGATGCATTTGTTTGGCTGAGTAAGCTTGATAAACAATATAAGTGTTTGCCTAATGAGTCGGAGTGGGATTTGGCAAAGGTTTTTGTATGCCCATTTGGATTTGTTTTCTATGTTGATAGAAATTATTTTTGGATCTTGATATCCCGCCTCTAACTTATTTTTTTCTTGTGAGATTAGATTGTTAATGAATTCATGGAAAAGATAACTCAATGTGGAGATTAGACAAATGGCCAAAAACATGATCACTAAATATGATAAGTTTTGGGATGTTATTCATGGATTATTGGGTACATGGAATATCTTAAATCCTAGGTTTAAAAAGATGATGGTTTAATTCATTTTTCCTAAGATTCATATAGAGGAATCTGTCTATCAAGCTAAAAGGATATTTAACCTTCTTGTTAAAATGTTAAAAGAGTATGAATCACAGCATGTAACAAGTAAAGATATAGGAGATTTTGAGATGGGCAGTTCTTTTCGAGGTATGTCAGAAGCTCTTATTTTTATGGATTCAAATATGGCTAATGAATGAGACTCATCTATTTCCAAAGAAGTCGACTATAAGCAAGCTAAGTGTCACGGGATGAGTGTTTTGCATAGCAAACCTGTACGGCACTTAGACAATCTTTGTTGAATATTGCTAAGTAAGCCTTGAGCTTCTCAACTAGTTAAGCCTAGAGGTTTTCGAAGAGCTAAGGAGAAGAGAGTAATGGAGCCGAATGAGAGAAATTGTATTAGTCAAAGAGTGTTTATAATAGAGTTTACAAGAATGCTTGAGGTTCTTGATCTAAGCTTGTTTCTCAAATGCTAAATGACATGCCCTATCTATAGGGGAGGCTTTCCAAGCTCTAGTGATTCTAGAGAATTCTACCATATGCCTAAAATTCTAAATATTTACATGTGCTGAAAATGTGTGGAGTATTCTAGATATTTACAAGTTCTAATGTGCTAGAGTTGCCTAGAAGATTCCGGAATTGGGCCAAGCTAGCACTCTTGGCCTTGTCTTGGGCTCTTGGTGGGCAAATTGGGCGGTCCACAACATCCTCCCCCACCTAAGCTCGCGGAGTCCTCATCGCGCTCTCGTGCTTAAAGTTTTGGATGTGCTCAGCGAATTGCGACAAATCATCTTCAAGTTCGCAAGTGGCTTCACTTTCGGGGAGGTTTTTCTACTTCACCAAGTACTCGTTGTATGGTGGCACGCCTATCCTCCGAATAACATGATCCGCAATTATGTAGTCCACATCTTTTTCGAACGTGGTGACAACGGCGATTGGTGCACACCTCGATTCTCTACGGCTTGGGTCTTCCACATCTCCATGATGTAGCTTGAGAAGGCTTACATGGAAGACCAGATGGATCTTAAGTCTTGGCGAAAGTTGGAGTTGATACGAGACGTTGCTCACACGTCGTACAACTCGGAAGGGTCTCTCGTAGCACCTCACTAACCCCTTGTGAACTTTCTGCAACGTCTTGAATTGTTGGGGTAGGAGCTTGATCATGACTTGATCACCTTCCTTGTATTCAACATGTCGTCTCCTTGTATCCGCCCACTTTTTCATCTTCCTCGCGGCTTTGTGGAGGTATGCTCGCGTGATGTCCGCTTCCTCGTGCCATTTGCGGGCAAGCTTGTGTGCCGCGAGGCTCTTTCCTCCGTAAGTTGAGGCTATGGCTATGGCATTTGAAAGACCTGTACCTTATTGTACACGTTGTCTTTGGTTCGTCTCCCTTAGCGATGCACACTTAATAATACCTGCGGCGCAAGTCGAGTTTGGTGAAGTACCACGCTTTGCCAAGCTAGTCAAACAAGTTCGGAATCAAGGAAATTAGATACTTGTTCTTGATGGTGATCTTGTTAAGTGCTCTACAGTCGATGCACATTCGTAGTGATCCATCATTTTTGTTTTGGAAGAGGACCGGTGCATTGAATGGGGCCTTTGAGGGGCGAATATAGCATGCGTTCAGCAAGTCTTTGTGTCTCCGCAAGTCCTCAAGTTTGGGTGGCACCATGCGGTAGGGCGGTAGGGCGCCAAGGTTGGTGGCTTCGCGCCTTATTCCAGCTCAATTGCATGATCTACCTTTTGTCGAGGTAGGAGCTTTTTCAGAAGTTCTGGAGGCATCATGTTCTTAAACTCATTGAGGACGGCCTGAATTCGCAGAGAAACTTGGATTGGTTATTTTCTACAATCTCCTTCCTCGTTTAATTCCCGAATGAAAACCAAGAAGCTTGGGTCCTTCTTGAAAGCCCTTTTGAATTGCATGGCTGAGAGTGACTTCTCCTCGGAGTTGCCTCGTTCTGTGGCAACCATGTATGCTTTACTCTCGTCGATGATGCTTAGGGAGTTCGTAACGGGCAATGGGAAGGCATGGACTTGGTCGAAGAATTCCATACCGAGGACCATCTTGAAGTCATCCATGGGAATGATGAAAAAATCAAGCTTTCCGCTCTATGTTCCGAGAGTCATGTGCACACTTTGTGCAATACCCACAATTGGCTTGGCAGGCGAGTTTACAGCCTTCATCGTGCTTCCTTCTTGGTGGCCTTGAGGCCTAGGTGCTTGACCTCGTCTACAGACACGAAGTTGTGTGTTGCTCACGTGTCTAGCAACGTCCAAATGGACTAGCCATTTATCTTCGTGCTGACATACAAGAGTCATTTCTTGGAGAGTGTGGGCTATTGACGATTGAGTGCGCCAAGGCGTTGGAGAGAACCCATGCTGAGTTGGGGTTCTTCCACGGACATAGTGGGGTTGCTCTTGAGTTGGGCTACGAAAGCGTTGAACGACTTTTTTTCCGGACAGTCGCGTACCCAATGAGGACCGTTACAAATGAAGTATGGGCAGCGTGGCTTCGGTGCCTCCATTTTGCCTTCCGATTTTCCTTGCCCGCTCTTGTTGCTTAGGCGGCTTTTCTGCCCCCAATCTTTGCAGTTGTTGCCTTTGTCCTTGCAACTTTCTCCCCCATTTTTGCCTTGGTTGGCCTTTTTGGCTTTGAATTGGGTGGAGTATTTGGTGAGCGATTCCGCAACGACGATGACGTCGTCAAGTGTTTGAACGCCACGCCTATCAAGCTCGGTCTTGACCCAATTCTTGAGGCCATCTTGGAAGTAAAAGAGTAAGTCATTGTCAGACATGTCGCTTATCTCCAATATGAGGGTAGTAAACTCGTTGATTTAGTCTTGAATGCTACCCAATTGCTTGAGGCGACGTAGGCGCGCTCGCGCTTCCTTTTCCGCATTACTTGGGGCAAACTGATTTCAAAGTTCTTGCTTGAAGTCAACCCAAGTGTCGATGGTGCAAATGCCCTTGCCCATCTCGCCATGCTTACGATGCCACCATAGTTGTACAGCGCCTCGAAGATAAGTGGGTGTCGTGCCCACTTTCGATGTCCCAACTCGGACACCCATGGCATCGAAGTATTAATCAAGCCCAAAGAGGAAATTGTCCATGATTGTGGCATTGTGTGTGTCATCGTAGGTGTCGGGCTTTGGCACGTCAATGCGTCGCGCATTACTCGTGCTTGTGGAAGCTATACTAGCGAAGAGTGTTCGTTTGTGCCATGCCCAATTCGAGTGGACTTCATCCACTTCCGTACAGACAACACGTAGTTCATCCTGAACAAAGTTACGAAGTTTTAGCAACTCATCATGGAAAGATTGAAACTCACCTCGAAGAGTCTTACTCTTGGATGAGGGCTTTTGTTGCCACCGTGAACTCGGCGTATTCTCCCTCAAGACTATCCACTCTTTCCTCTAATTCCTCAAGGCTGTCTTGAGCGGCGAACAATGCAATTTCGAGAGTGGCTACACGAGGCTTCAACGCATCCACGGATGGGGCCTTGGACTTGCTGCAAATATTGCCTTGGGCGCGCTCTCCTTTACGGTCGTGGCTTGGTTCCGATGGAACATCCACACTGACAATGCCCTCTTGTGCTAGATTTGAAGGGTTGGCCATTGCTCGTGAGCTAACTTGCGTGGGTGCAAACCTTAACTCTAATACTACTTGTCACGGGGATGAATGTTTTGCGCAGCAAACCCATGCGGCACTTAGACAACCTTTGCCGAATGTTGCTAAGTAAGCCTTGAGCTTCTCGACTAGCTAAGCTTAGAGGTTTTCGAAGAGTTAAGGAAAAGAGAGCAATGGAACCGAATGAGAGAAATTATATTACTCAAAGAGTGTTTACAAGAGAGCTTACAAGAATGCTTGAGTTGCTTGCTCTAAGTTTGTTTCTCAAATGCTAAATGGCATGCCCTATTTATAGGGGAGGCTTGTCAAGCTCTAGAGATTCTACCACATGCCTAGAATTCTAGATATTTACATGTGTTGGAAATGTGTGGAGTATTCTAGATATTTACAAGTTCTAATGTGCTATAGTTGCCCAGAAGTTTTCAGAATTGGGCCAAGCTAGCACTCTTGGCCTTATCTTGGGCTCTTGGTGGGCAAATTAGGCTAGCAACTTGAGCGGTCTGCAACATAAGTCTAAGTTGTAGATTTAAATGAGGGAGATTTGCCTACTACTAGCAATTTTGATATTTGTCTTGGTGGAAGAATAATAAGGGCAAATATCTTATATTTGCTGAGGTTGTTAGAGATTTCTTGGTCATTCTTTGTCTACTGTTGCTTTTGTGTTTGCTTTCAGCACCGGATGTAGGCATTTGAGTACTCATTGTAATAGACTTCATTAAGACACTGGGAAGGCATTAATGTCTACTCAAAATTGGCATTGGATTGAAATTAAAAGTAAAATCACTTATTTCATTTATTCATGTATTTTAATATTCTTATATTTTTGCACTAACAGAGCATTTAATGATCATGTTTTTTTTTTGTATTTTCATTGTTAGATCGTGAGCCACTTCAATGGTTTGCAGAACAAATCATGAATGCTGAAGGAGTACATGATCTTGATGATTGACAATATATCGCATGACGTATTGGAAGTTTGGAATCTACATGGATTTGTTTATTTGTAGACTTTAATGGTGGTATTAGACTTGAACTTATGTTATTTTTTATATTTGATTTATGTTATGGTACTTTTATTTGTAGATTTATATTGTTATTGTATGTTATTCTTGTTGAATTGTTAATCGTTGAATTATTATTGAATTTTATTTGATATTATTAGGTAAATTGTTGAATTTTACTTTATGTAGATTCGAATATTCAAGACATCTACCCGCAATTCCTGCGGATATTACCCGCATCTGAATCCAAATGTTTTGGAAATAAAAATAGTAATATGATGCATGCATCAGGATTCGAAACCGGATCAAAATACAAGTGCATCAAATTGATATTTTCATTAGGATCTGGATCCGAATCCAGATTTTGTCATTCCTACCTTTTATCTCTAACATGGGACAAAGAAATATACATCAAATGAGTATATCTACAAAGTAGCATTTTATGAAACAATATTTGACCTTACACTCTCCATTAAATACGTGAACTTGCAATTGAGAGAATTGTGTATTTATTTTGAATATTGGATAATTCTTTACTAAGTAAAATTCAAAACGTCGATGAAGTAATTCTTATAATTATATCATATGTAGAAATTGTTAGGAAATTGGCTGTTAGGAAATTGAGCTACCTCCCAAGATCACTCTAATCAATTTATCAAGCAACAAATTAACAGAAAAATTAAATGGAGAATATATCAATCACACAACACAAGATTTCGTGGAAACTCCAAATCTGGAGAAAAACTACGGTCATTGTCGAGAGACAACCAGAGAAAAATATTCACTATGTGGAAATACAAACACTCTCAGAAATAATTTTCTCTCCCCCAAGCCCCAAATACATAATTCCGATAAATATTCCTTAATAAAGCAACCCCATAATACCCATATTGAGGAGCCAAATACTCTTTCAATATAACTACATACTTAAGAATATTTCTATCTCTCAATTTTCATCAAAATTTGGATCGCTTCTCTGGGATTTAGATACAAAAATAAGGAGCACTCCTCTATTTATAACCAAATTATGGCTTCCTTTTCTTCTTCTTCTTTTTTCTTTTTTCCATGGGCGGCACCTACCCATTTTCCTTATTCAATGGCTAGCCCCCCCCCCCCACCATCTTTGAATTCAAAGATGGTTGCTCAACCACCCACCATTTTGACACATTTTTTTAATCAATTTTTAACAATTTCCACCATGATTAAAAAAAATTTTCATAGCCACTGCTACAAAACATTGTCTTCACCAACAGTCATAATTCTCAATATAAAAAAATTATCACACTCTACCATAAAGAGTATACCACTTAGAATCAACAATTCTAAGATTTTTCTCGGCACATGTCAAAATATCCTATTGAAATTTATGGTGCAATTCTCATGCTTGGTTTCACTGAGAATTCTTTAGCCATGACATAACTTTTCCGCCACACACCTTGCATTTATACCAAGCCAATGCCTGCATGCAAACTTGTGGACCCCAGTGATAATAATATGTTCTCTTTCATGTCAAAATATCCTATTGAAATTTATAGTGCAATTCTCATGCTTGGTTTCACTGAGAATTCTTCACCCATGACATAATTTTTCTGCCACACACCTTGCATTTATATCAAGCCAATGCCTGCGTGCAAACTTATGGACCCCACTGATAATAATATGTTCTCTTTCATGGCAACTTGGATATCTACGTGCTAAAAGAACTAACTCAATCTCTTATAAAAAAGAAATTCACCATCTGCGAGAATATCAATAGCTCCACCTTCTTGACAATTTCCTTAAGGTGCCAAATTGCCCACACCTTCAAATCCTTGTGCATACCAAATTGGATATACATTTAACTTGAATTCTCTACAAGCCAACAAAAAATCATTCTCCCATTAATTTTTCAACAACATCAAACTCCACCAAGTTTGAAAAACACAATATGTTGACATATATGTTTTATAGATCAGCCTCCACTCTTCACCACAGATTATTTGAATTGGCTCTACTGCTTCACGTGAATAGTATCGTATATATGAATAATATCGTATACGTGAACAATGTCCCAATACCAAACATTCAATCAATGGCTCTGATACCACTGTTAGGAAATTGAGCTTCCTCCCAAGATCACTCCAAGCAATTTATCAAGTAACAAATTAACAGAAAAATTAAATGGAGAATACACCAATCACACAACACAAGATTTACATGGAAAACTCCAAATCCGGAGAAAAATCACGGTCGTTGTCGAGAGACAACTAGAGAAAAATATTCACTATGTGAAAAATTATTACAACCACTCTCAGAAATAATTTTCTCTCCCCCAAACCCCAAATACATAATCCCGATAAATATTCCTTAATAAAGCAACCCCATAATACCCATATTGAGGAGCCAAATACTCCTTCAATATAACTACATGCTTAAGAATATTTCTCCTTCAATATAACTACATGCTTAAGAATATTTCGATCTCTCAATTCTCACCAAAATTTGGATCGCTTCTCTGGAATTTTGATACAAAACTAAGGAGGAGCACTCCTCCATTTATAGCCAAATTATGGCTTCCTTTTTTTTTCTTTTTTTTCTTTTTTCCATGGGCGGCACCTATCCATTTTCCTTGTTCAATGGCTAGCCCTCAACCACCCACTATTTTGACACTTTTTTTTAATCAATTTTCAACAGAAATTGTTATAATTAATAAATAGGCATAAGGCATGCCAATGAAGCAAAAAAAAAATAGAAGCAACCCTGATCTGTCTAGAATCATCTGAGAGACCAAATTTTGTAAAACTCCGAAACCCAGGAAAATGATATTGATTAGTCCTCCAATTAAGCTGAAAAGATTGAGAATTGCAAGTGTTGCAGCAATTGTGAACACCACAGAGGAGCTTCCAAACTCCATGATCTCTTGCTTATGTCTTTTTAACACATCTTTTGTCGCCACCTTGGCAGTGACGGTAAATGCTGCTTGGGATAACCTCAGTTGCTTGATAATAACGTTGATGAATTTGGAAAACAGTGCGGTAGTCCTTCGGATGCTCAGCATTCTTAGTAAGTTTCACCAGGCTTTGAGTGTATATCCACAACTCAGTGCCTCAAATATGCTATATACATTCTGGATTATGAAAACATATGCAAATGGTACCATGTGTTCATCCCCTGAAAAAATATATTTACTTAACTAGAAGAACCAAAGACTTATAAAGTCTCAAAGGCTCACCTAGTTAATCCACTGTTATCTTTTGTACTGATCATAAAAAAAATTATTTAGCAAATAATTTCTTATATCCTTGAGACCAGGGAGAAAAAAAAAAGAAAAGAAAAAATTGTTTGAGAGGATCTAACGTACCTTTGAGAATACGAAATGCCATGGAACAAGCAGAGAGAGGAACAATCGCATAAAATAGAGTGGGCAAAGAAAAAGGGAGCCTTAAAGGTAATTGCATCTAGATTATTTTTATAAATAAAAAAATATCTTAAATATAATTATTTAATGTTTATGTTCTTATAAATCAAAATAAATAAATTTTATAGTTTAAAAAATAAATATATTTAATAAAGATATTTTTTAAATATAATATTTACTTATATTAAAATATAAAAAAATTTATTCAAATAAAAATTACAAAAATATACTTTATTTATTCATTGTAAATATTTAAAAATATAAATTATACCAAACAAACAAACAAATATAAAAGGCCATCTATTCACTTTTTTTAATTCGATGTAGTGATGTAGATATCTAAAAATATAAGTTATAAAAATGAATTAACAAATTTAAAAAAAAAATTCTAAAATTTCAGGTTTTAGATATTTAACAAACAAGTCTTAATAAACAAATTAACGGGAATTTTCTTCTAGTTTTTTTTTTCTTTCCTCGAATCTCATGATTATTAAACAAGATCTTCTAATTATTACATGTGAACTTATCAATTATCATTCAATTAATTTGTGATAAATTCAAGATAACTACAAGTAATTATTATATATAGTGTAATATGTAACTAAACGATACCATACATCACATAAGTCACCGGTAAGAAAATACATGATTGAGAAATTTTCAAGGAAAAAAGGAAGGGGGGACTTTGATAAACACTCAATTTATTTAATTAGAAAAAAAAATCCTAAAACTAAAAGCATTCGAAGTGGTCAGCTTGCTGCTTCATGAGATGACG
>MKYO02009043.1:0-17393 GCA_002013955.2 Citrus medica | reverse complement strand
GGTTTATTTACGTAATTAATCCTTACTTACGTAACAAAGTTTCAAAAGTTAAGAAAAAGGTTTTCATAGCTTTTAGAACGTTACTTAACAAAAACTCCATAATATCAAACTAATTTGTGAGTGTTCAATGGTCAACGGGAAGTTATGGGGGTCAACAGGCCAAAACCTACCCAGTCTTTGAGTAAAGTGATATTTCAAAACATAAGGGGACTAGCCTGTTATTACAACAAATAGAAATTAGAAGGGATGGAGATGAATTAAAACACAAATGCACATGGGGCGTACATGTGGGGTCGATGACATGGACAGGGACAGCTGTACAACTTGTGCTGGTGGTGGTGGGGCGATGATGACAAGAATCAGAAGAGGACGCGTGGTGGTAGGCGGTTCGGCAAGTGGACAAAAGGCGAAAGTGGGGCTGAACGCGTGGGACCCACCACGTGCGCGTTTGATGCTCTTTCCTTGATTTTTGTCTGTACCTCAAACTAAAACATGTGAACGCAAAACAGGAGAGAGTTGTTTGAAAGAAAGAAGACTTTGTGCGAACAAGCAACTGAGCCGGGTACCAATAAGTTATGGGATAATAACATTTGGATCTCTAGGTATTCACTACTTTTCACTTAAGGACATAGTTTTTAGTTTTTATGGTTTTATAATTGAAACCAATTATGGGCCAATTTGATCAATTTCATCAACCAATACTCGTCTTTTAGAAAATGTGCAAAAATGCAGGGACTGTCGTGTCATGTGCTTGGTTCGGTTGAGCAGCGCCCCCAACAAACCATGTTCATTCTTCTAGCATGTTCTATAATTTGGTGTGAAAGCATTTGTGCAGCGTAGAGATATTTTCATTCCAAATTAAATCAATCGGATTGATAGAGCGTCGGTCGGTCGATTTAAAAGGAAATTGAAAAAAAAAAATCTAAATCATGGTTGAATGATTTTCAATTATTTTTATTTAATTAACCGCGCCCCCTGCTTGGTTTTTTTTTAAATAATAGGCTAAAAATGAATTAAACTTTCCCACGCCCTTATTTTTTAAATTAATTAAAAATTACTGATATTAAAAGGTTTAAAAGCATATTAAGTATTTTATAAATTAAAAAAAAAACATATTTGGTAGAATAAAATGATCCATCAAATGTAATAGAAAGTAAGTGGACGTTATATGCTCTATGATAGGGAGGGAAAAGGAAAAAAAAAAAAAACAAGGGCACCGGACATATATATATATTTCGTTTGATGAAAAAGGATATGCAAACTTTTGAAGACCATACATATATATATATATATATATATATATATGTATGGTCTTCAAAAGTTTGCATATCCTTTTTCATCAAACGAAATATATATATATGTCCGGTGCCCTTGTTTTTTTTTTTTTCATTTTCCCTCCCTATCATAGAGCATATAACGTCCACTTACTTTCTATTACATTTGATGGATCATTTTATTCTACCAAATATGTTTTTTTTTTAATTTATAAAATACTTAATATGCTTTTAAACCTTTTAATATCAGTAATTTTTAATTAATTTAAAAAATAAGGGCGTGGGAAAGTTTAATTCATTTTTAGCCTATTATTTAAAAAAAAACCAAGCAGGGGGCGCGGTTAATTAAATAAAAATAATTGAAAATCATTCAACCATGATTTAGATTTTTTTTTTTCAATTTCCTTTTAAATCGACCGACCGACGCTCTATCAATCCTATTGATTTAATTTGGAATGAAAATATCTCTACGCTGCACAAATGCTTTCACACCAAATTATAGAACATGCTAGAAGAATGAACGTGGTTTGTTGGGGGCGCTGCTCAACCGAACCAAGCACATGACACGACAGTCCCTGCATTTTTGCACATTTTCTAAAAGACGAGTATTGGTTGATGAAATTGATCAAATTGGCCCATAATTGGTTTCAATTATAAAACCATAAAAACTAAAAACTATGTCCTTAAGTGAAAAGTAGTGAATACCTAGAGATCCAAATGTTATTATCCCATAACTTATTGGTACCCGGCTCAGTTGCTTGTTCGCACAAAGTCTTCTTTCTTTCAAACAACTCTCTCCTGTTTTGCGTTCACATGTTTTAGTTTGAGGTACAGACAAAAATCAAGGAAAGAGCATCAAACGCGCACGTGGTGGGTCCCACGCGTTCAGCCCCACTTTCGCCTTTTGTCCACTTGCCGAACCGCCTACCACCACGCGTCCTCTTCTGATTCTTGTCATCATCGCCCCACTACCACCAGCACAAGTTGTACAGCTGTCCCTGTCCATGTCATCGACCCCACATGTACGCCCCATGTGCATTTGTGTTTTAATTCATCTCCATCCCTTCTAATTTCTATTTGTTGTAATAACAGGCTAGTCCCCTTATGTTTTGAAATATCACTTTACTCAAAGACTGGGTAGGTTTTGGCCTGTTGACCCCCATAACTTCCCGTTGACCATTGAACACTCACAAATTAGTTTGATATTATGGAGTTTTTGTTAAGTAACGTTCTAAAAGCTATGAAAACCTTTTTCTTAACTTTTGAAACTTTGTTACGTAAGTAAGGATTAATTACGTAAATAAACCCTTTGACCATTATTATAATTGTCTTAAATTGACAGTATGACTTTACTGACTAAAATTTTCTATTTATGTTGACTTATGTCTTAAAAGTATATGATAATAATTGACGGTTGATAAAAATAAAAATAATGAAACAATACATACACATCATACATGAGTATATGATTAATCATCTATATGTGGCGAAAATTTTTAAAATGTTGCCCAAGTGTTATTTTTCTTATTTCAAAGTCTAGTTAATTTTTATTGATTGTGTTATCCTTGTTATGAGCTGTTAATGTTGGGTAATATATCAAACTTAAGAATAATGAATAAGCTTTAAGTTTAAGAAAATGAAGGTTTGACTATTATTATGATCAATTTGAGGGTCCAAGTGTAATTTTACCATGTTAGATATATGTATGAGAATCTCATGTGTTCATGTGACATGCATGTACATGTACATAACAAAAGTGAAAAAAACAAACAGAAAAAAAGAGAAAAAGAAAGTGCATTTTGCCTGTGTGGACACAACTTTATAAGCACTTTCTCCTCTCCTCTCATAGGCACTTAAAAGAGAAACAGAGAGAAACTCTAAAAAGAGAGAGGGGAGAAATGGGACGCTTTTCTTGTGAAACTGAATCTTGGGTTGATTCTTCTGAAGCCATAATGGAAGAAGAGACCCATGATTTGAATCAAGAACCTCAGTTTTTGACCATAACAAGGAGTGGGTTTGATGAAGAAGAAAGTGAAGAGCTTTTAAAGAATGAAAATAAGAAGAAGAAAAAGAACCAAGTTTTGTTGGAGGGCTACGTGGAGACAGATTCAGAGGATGATTTGAAGAGAACAAAGAGCTTGACAGACGAGGATCTTGATGAGCTCAAAGGGTGTTTGGATCTTGGGTTTGGTTTCAGCTATGACGAGATTCCTGAGCTCTGCAACACTCTGCCTGCACTTGAGCTTTGCTATTCAATGAGCCAAAAGTTCATGGATGAGCATCAGAGCCAGAAGTCTCCTGAGAGTCATGGCAATTCTCCCGTGTCGACTGATCCTGTTTCCAGCCCCATTGCCAATTGGAAGATCTCTAGTCCTGGTGAGTTTTTGAAATCACGTGTACATTTCATGATTCTATTTGTTGGTTGTACAGAATTGTATTGAATCAATTAGTCTGAGATCAAGCGTAACATATTCTTTTAGAAATGATAAATTGTCTCAATCATACTTTTTAATTGCTCAAAAGAGCATAATTTTTTTTTTTAAATCCTGATATATTGTGACACTGCCACTAAGGCCTTGGCCTAGTCACCATGGGAGCTCAAACATTTCCTCTCCCATAAATGTGTGTATGGGTAGATATCTTCCCCTATAGTAGGAGGTGCAGATTTCTGAGCTGATATTGGTAGACGTCTGGGCTGTAATAAGTGTATTTATTTAGTTTTGAGTAGACTTTAGATTGTAATATTTGTAGATTGTAGCCAATTCTTTAAAAAAAATGCATAATATTGTGTTTGATGTATTGGATTGATTATGATTTTAAAATGTATTCAATTGGTTGTAGTTGTGATTTAAATGAGCATAGAGAACGTTTTGTAATCTTTTGTTGTCTTTCATTTACTTGTTTAGGCGATCATCCGGAAGATGTGAAAGCGAGACTCAAATATTGGGCACAGGCCGTGGCATGCACTGTTAGGTTGTGCAGCTGACAAACAGATTTTAGGAATTTGTGGATTCATCATTTGAGTCAGTAATGAATGGACATTTTCTTCGCGATTATTCAAAATCAAAAAAATGGCCTGGACCTTCATGTAGAGCTTTTGATCCTGTGATCTACTTCGGGACAACTTCTTGTGGGAATGAAATTTCCAGCTATTATTTAGCTGGAGATAGACCTGCCATAGCCCGTCTATGATGGGCCGGCTGTTCAAATAGTAGAAGAAGAGGAGCAAAGAGAAGAAATGTCTCAGGTTTGAGATCAACCAAATACTCATATGAGTCTTGACTTAAATTTCCTGAGGCTAATATAAACTACTAATATTTTGTGTCCAGTACATTGGATAAAAAGTTATGTTATTGAATAAAGTTGTCTATGTTATTTTTGCATGTATTCATGTTATCGCTGTCTTAAATTTTTTGGAAATAGCTATGGATCCCAACCTTGCTGTTGGTTTTTATGCAGTGGTGAGAGCCTCCTTTAGAGCTTCACTAACTAATTGGAAAGAGACCTCTGCATTTGCTGAGGTAACTAATCTAACTGAGTTGATTAACATTACTCTGATTCCTCTCGTGTTATTGCTATCGATGAATGAAAGTTGCACGATCTTCGTACGAACAATGCGTGATAGTGCTTATGAGTTAACAGACTTGTGTTCCAATCGTTGAATATACAAAAGAGCTGATTGCTGAGGCAAGTGTGAAGGGGAGAGAAAAATTGTGAAGGAGTAGATGTAGGAACATGTATATTTCTAGACTGATCACTAAAATTTCTCTCCCGATTCCTTTATATTGTATAGATGCTTTGGATTAAAGATATCTTGATATTTTGATGCGAATGATTGGATTTGAGGAATAAGAAACATTGCTTCCTTAAGGTGGTGATTGGTTGGAAGGAGAGGCTGGAGGAGCGAAAAGTAATTTAATTTAATTTTTTTTTCATTTCTAGTGGTTTGACGGAATGTATAAGAATTTAATTTTTATTAGTATTTAATATTCATCATAATATAAAATTTGAATTCCATACCAAGGAGTGAGGAATCCAAATTTCTCTACCGTTCGAAACTAAAGTTTTAAAAAATACTCTTTCAAATTTTTAACTTGTTTAATGTAATTAAATAGTTATTATTTATAATTTTATTTTATCAATTTAACATTATAGATAATTTTACATCAATTAAATTTAAGTAATGATTTAAACAGCTTAATAAAATAAATTTATTTAATTAATTAACTTGAAAATATATAAATATAAATTTAATAGTCACCAGACCGTTGGACCGCCACCACCGCTACTGTCACCGAGGTGTACAATCTCACCACCAATACCATTGGACTTGCCCTTTTCTGCTGGTTTCCAAGTGAAATTTTAAAAATTAGAATAAGTTGATTAAGAAATTATTTATATTATGTTATGATTTATTTAGAATTATAATTACTTAAATTAATAATAAAATGACATTATGTTAATAATTTTTTAAAATAAAATTTAATCATAAATAAAAGTATGTTATTTAAAATAATTTTTATTAGTTATTTATGTAAATGTATTAAATAAACTTATTGCTTATTTTTTAAAATTATATTTATGATAAATATTGAAAGTTTTACACTTAAAATTAGAATTGTCTTAATTAAAGTTTAGAGATTTCTTTTCTTTGTATGATTCTGTAACAAATTAAACATTAGAAAAGTATTTCACGCTTTGCTCCTCCCCTTTTTTTTTCGTTTCTTCCACTTTCCTGTCTTTTCATTTTCTCACATTTATTTAAACCAAACATCACCTAAGAGTATCTGTTCTGTCTTCCATATACATTAACACAACATATTATTGTTTATGGTCTAGGTCTACCATCATAGTTTTGAAGGAGAGATAGGGATCCCCATACAGTATTGGAATTTGGAAGTATATAGATTTATTTCTAATTGAAGATTGTTCTAGCAGTTGATGTTGCTCATGAAATACTATTAATCTATGATTTAAACATTATTTTTAAAGCGGTTTGTGATTGAAATTGAAACATTTGTATGTATATGTTCCTCTATGTAAAATTTATGACAGCGATAATTTGATGGTTGTTTTAATGGGTAACATTGTGTATGTTATGGTAAACGTCATTGTCACAAAACGATACATTATTGATGTACTTAATACCACTCACTTACCAGAAGCTGGTTTTGTGTGGATTGTAAGGATGGATGACAAACCAACCGGACCAATAGATGAAAGTTATGTAATGCAAATTTGGACCTTTTCGAAGCCATTTAATATTAGTGTCTATTGGCAGTTTCTCATGCGCCATAGAATTTTCTTCACGAGTTTTTAATGTGAATTGGACTCTGAACAACCAGCCTCTCTTTCATTTTCAACAAAATGGGAAAGAAATTTCTCCTTCAAAAAGAGAGTTGTGCTTCATCTCCGTCCAGCTTTAGCGTGGAGATTTGGGGAGTTTGTGGACATTTTAAAATTGGACAAGCAGTTGTCGCAGTCAAACTTAGCTGAGCTAACAATAATTAAAGTTTTAAATTATAAAAAAATTATAAAAATAAAGACTTCGTAAGGAAGCTTCTTCTTTGAAAAGTCGTCCGCAGTGAAATTCATTATTCAATTGCTTTCATACGATTATATTAGTCTACTATAAATGTGGTTGCAATGTTACTAGTTTTCCATTAGATATTTTTTTCTTTTTTTTTTGGGTTATTTATTTAAATCCTATGTTTACGAGGGTCGTCTAATTTTACTATAAGGTGATTTACTTACTTTTTATTATAGGCTGGCGGTTCTTTGTATAATTCCGTAACAAATCAAACATTAAAAAAATATTTCATGCTCCTTTTCTCACTTTTCCTCCACTTTCCTCTCCTCTCATTTTTTCACATTTCTTTAAACCAAACATCACATAAGAGAATTTGGTAGCTTATTTTTGTTATGCTTCCATATACATTAATATATCATATTATATATGGTCTAGGTCTACTATCATGGTTTTGAAGTAGAAATAAGAATCCTACGGTTTTAAAATTTGGAAGTGTATACATCATTTTTAATTGAGGGTTGTTCCAGCAGTTGACGTTGCTCATGACATACTATTAATCTATGATTTAAACATTATTTTTAAAGCCGTCTGTGATTGAAATTGAAACGTCTGTATGTATACATTCCTCATATGCTATGTGAAATTTGTGACAATGATAATTTAATGGTCGTTTTAATGGGTAACATTGTGTATGTTATGGTAAACATTAATGTCACACAATGACACAATATTGATCTATCTAATGCCATTGGAACACAGCTCTCACGTGGTACAGAAGCTGGTGTTGTATGGTTTGTGAGGATGGATGTCTGAACCAACCGGACCACTAGATGAGAGTTGCGTAATTCAAATTTATGTCATGTTTGGGATTGAGGTACTGTACCTTTTGAGTTACAGTTATTGTAGAAAAAAAACTGTAACTATTAAATAAAAGTTAATAATATGTAGTAAATATAAATTTTAAATAATCATTTTCATAAAATTATTAAAGATATAATAGATTTTTCATTATACAAGTGAAAAATTATATCAACATAACTTATAAGATACACTAATTAGTGTTTAACAATACTTTAATACTATAAATTTTAAGATACAACTATCTAATCTCAATACCAAACTCACCATTATAACTTTTCTAAGCCACTTAATACTATAGTCTATTGGCAGTTTCTCACGTGCCATAGAATTTTCTTCACAAGTTTTTAATGTGAATTGGATTCTGAACAACTAACCTGTCTTTTATTTTCAATAAAATGGGAAAAAAATTTCTCCCTCATAAGGACAGTTTTCCTTCATCTCCGTCCAGCTGTAGCGTGGAGATTTGAGGACTTTGTGGACATTTTAAAATTGGACGAGCGGTTGTCGCGGTCAAACTTAGCTGAGCTAACAATAATTAAAAGTTTTAAATTAAAAAAAATAAAAAATAAAAATAAAAACTTCGGAAGGATGCTTCTTCTTTGAAAAGTCGTCCCCAGTGAAATTCATTATTCAATTGCGTTCATACGATTATATTAGTCCACCGTAAATATGGTTGCAATGTTACTAGTTTTCCATTATATATATATTTTTCCTGGGGTTATTTTTAAATCCTATGCTTTACGAGGGCCGTCTAATTTTACGATAAGGTGATTTATATACTTTTTAATATAGGCTGGGGGCACAATAATAGAAAATGCACCATTAAAAGATTGGCTTGTTCACATACAAATTAATTATTCAAATACTTTGCAAATTAATTTATTTGTTGAAAGGCTAAAATTTACACTTCATCAACAATATGTTTTTTTAAATGAAATGTGAAATCAAAAAATAACCGGGAAAAAAAAATTCATGGCATTATTTACAGCAATGTAACGATTATTAATTAATTTCGTCCACAAGTTCAAAGAAATTTTCATGTCATATTTAATTGAAGGAGCATAATTATTATATTTTCGGTTTCTTTTTAGGCTTGTTTCTACTTTGCTCCTCGTACTTTATGTCTTATTTAAATAAGCTGTTAATTTCCAAATTAACAAAATCTTCAAGGAGTAATAACCAATTTGTTCAATTTAAAAACATCCAAATCTCCCTGAGTGTCACTCTTATTGTTAATCTTAACATTCTACTCTTAGTAGTTGTTTGATTTTAGAAATATGAATACCTTTAATTATTTAATGGGTGGCGATATTTTCACCTCATATTTTTTGTAAATTCACTACACTTCTAGAAAATAATTACAAAAAATTAACAACATTTTTAAAACTTTGAAATAAACAAGAATTTTGGAGAATTAACTGATTAGATATATTTTAATTCTATTTTTTTAAATTTAAAATTTTTAATTATATTTGACTACTAAGATTGCTTTCACCTGAATTTAAATTGACTATTTTATCCTTATAAAGTCAAAGTACTAAAATTTTACTTTAACTTCAACTTTTTTTTTAATTTTATACAAATTAACTGTTTTTAAAAAATGTGTCAATTGACTCAATTCTATTTTATTAGTCTGATTATGAATGTTTAATTAAACTTATATAATGTCTTTATGGTATAATACTCATGTAAATTATCGAGCTATCAAATTTATATCATTTACATGTAAGGTATTAAAAATTATTAGATTTTATTTAGAAAAAAGTTAGATTATGGGTTACAAAGTTAAATACACAAACTATTAAATACAAGAACACACAATTATTGGGGTAATTAGGCCATTTTATGTCATAAGAGTAAAATAGTTAAAAAAATTTATGTCAAAGCAACCTTAATGGTCAAAATGGTCAAGGAAACCTATGTAAGAAAAATTATAAAAATTATTTAATTGGATAATTGTACAATTTTTTTATTGATTTGTGTTTATTAAAAATAATGTGAACTTATTTTATTTTATTTTTTTAGAAATGGGGTGAATTTATGTAGGTAGTGGGGTCGAAATATCCCCACCCTTCTTTAGTTAATTGAATAATTTTCTAATCATAATTAATTGAAAAATTATGAGAAAAAAATAAGGGATTTGTCATAATTTTTTAATTAATTCTAAAATTTTAATACACACTCATTTAAAATTTCAATTAGAATAAAATAATAAGATTACAGAAAAAGTTAACACTCACCGGAATTTAAATTATTTTAAAACATTAAGAAAATTTCGATTGATTTTCTTAAACAATAAAAGGGTTTTGCTCTTTTTTCCTTCAATTAAATTCAGTTAAATGAGTGTCAAATAAAACATTCCAAAATGTGGTCAAGAAATCAGAACAAGCAATTCATAATTTTGTGGACGTAACGTAACTTCACCTTTTTGCAAGACTAAAGCTCTTCAAGTTTTGGAACTTTTTTAATGGCTGCTGCCCCAAAAAAATTAAAACGTGTTACCCTTCACCACCTTGTAATAATCTCTTAGTTTTGGAGAGAATAATATTTTAAATTAAAAACTCTTCAGAAAGAGCTTATAGGGTCCAGTTTTATATAGACTTACCCAAATTTAATTATATTAATTACCCAAAGCAGTGAATAAAAATAAAAGAAATAAATTTTTATGTAATTTGGAATCCATTCCGATATCCAGGGGACAGGTCCAAAAATTGAAATGCTCAAAAAGTAAAGAAGGTTATATTGGACTTAAAACAATTTTGGACTCCTCTTAGAATTTTTTTTCCTAGTATTCCGATTCCACCTACGAACGTGGCTATGTTACTCTTCACACAATTAAAAGGTTGAAACATTTCTTCATGTCTTTAATTCTTGTACATCTTTTCAACATAGGTTGCCGATGCCTAAAATCTTCAATAATTTCTTTTAACAATAATTGAATTGATGTAGTGTGAATGCGCTTCACGCTCGTGGTGATCCGAGTTCCAAATTATAATAAAATTCAAAAGAATGACTTGAAATTATAATAAAAGACAAAAAAAAAAGATTGATGTTGAGTGGGAGAAGTTTTCCTCGCACTATATATGTATACAGTTGGCAAAATTTAATACGATTGCATTACCCGACACGAATAAATAGATATGCGTTATTAAATTTGACATGATTGTTAAATAGAGTAGGATTGAATCACCATAATTTTTTTTCCGTGTCGGATTAGGGTTAAAGTTCTTAATCAATTTACTTGACTAATGTCACAATTATATTTTCTATTTTAAATTAATTTTTAGACTCTTATTATTCAAACTCAAATATAGGACACGATCCTCTCTTTTTATTTTTTTTTGGAAGAATGAGCTTATACACAATGTTTTATTTATAAATTTTTATATAGATTTAGCACTTTAATAGTGTAAGTGTGTAGAATATTGGTACACATGTATATTTTATATTATTGGTATATAATATTATTTACATAATTAAAACTTTAATAATGTAACTATGTAATATTTGGTGCTATTAAAAATATAGTTATTAAACGAGTTCAGGTTTGAGTCTTAATATTTTAATATAATCATTAAATAGGTTGTGTTTGAATCGACCTCACGACACGAACAAGACTCGGTGACCCGTATTGCCATGTCTTTTTGTACGTACCGGCATTATAAAGACTTGCTCACATGAATTTGTCGATCACAAAAACGTTATTAATTTTTTCATGATGGAGCCCTTGTTCTGGTTCGCAGTTGCAGCCATCTTCTTCATTGTTGCTCTTTTCAAATGGTACATTTTCAAGCCCATCAACAAAAACCTATTACCACCTTCTCCACCAAAGCTCCCAATCTTTGGAAACCTCCACCAGATTGGCTCTCACCCTCATCGCTCACTTGATGCACTAGCACAACGCTATGGCCCCCTCATGTTGCTTCACTTTGGCAAAGTTCGGGTTCTTATTGTCTCCTCTGCTGATGCCGCCCGCCAGATCTTGAAAACCCATGATCTCATCTTTGCAAACCGACCAAAGCTAACACCACTTGAAAAACTCTTCTACGGTTCTAAAGACGTGGCGACGTCACCTTATGGTGAGTACTGGAGACAGATCAAAAGCATATGTGTGCTACATCTTTTAAGTAACAGACGGATTCATTCTTTCCGTAATGTTAGGGCAGAGGAGGTAGGCCTTATGATAAAAAAAATTGAATCACTTGTTTCATCTTCTTTGCCAGTCAATTTAAGTGAAGTGTTGTATACTCTAACGAACGATGTATTGTGTACGGTGGCTTTGGGAAGAAAGTATAGTGCTGGAGGGGAGGGTGTAAGTAAGTTTAGGAAGCTTTTGGGGGAGGCCATGGAGTTGATAGGTGGTTTCTATGTGGGAGATTACATTTCATGGCTTGGTTGGGTGTGCAATTTCAATGGCTTCAATGCCAAGCTTGAGAAAACGGCTAAGGGGATTGATGATTTTCTAGATGGAGTTGTTGAAGAGCACGAGACGAGGATGAGTAATTGTGAGGAAGTTGAGGATGACCATCATCAGGACTTTGTAGATGTCTTGCTTGGGATTCAGAAAGAAAATACGCTTGGCTTTCCCATTGACAGAGTTAGCATAAAGGCCATTATCTTTGTACGTATAGCTCTTATTCCCTTTAATACCAATCGTTGCATATTGTTATTTTGTTGGCCTCTTGCGGTAAATACAAAGAGTTGCGACCGAGGAGTTATGTTATGCTAAGTTTTTAAAGATTTTTGTGTCAGGCGTAAATTCATAATAATGAATGATCGAGATATTATCATTTTTACATAACTATCTACTAACAAGGAACCACAAGTTTTTATTTTTCTTGGCACAAGATTGAGAAAATTAATAATTTTTCTTCTCATGTTTCAAAAGCTACCAAAATTTTCGTAAAAAAAGATTTGTTAACTTTTTTTTTCTGTTATATTTTTTAATAGATTTGGAATCGCAGAAATGAAAAATTGAAAATGATCAAGTTATTATTATTATTTTTTATCATTTTCCCTCACATAAGGTCAAATCACTGCGGAATCGAGTTCGTAAATTCTTATTCTTTTGTCATCCGTTATAGGAAAGCAAATTCTATCACAAATATTACTCATATATATATATTTTTTTTCAGCGGTAGAGTAACTAGGATTTTGCTTCAGCAGGGGCTATTGTGAAAAAATAGCAAGCTTGGTGAGACCATAACATAAAATCTACGGAAAAATATGAGAGCCCAACACAGCCTTATCTTTCTGAGAATTGTTCTTATGGGCCTCTACCCTAATTTTCAAATTATTTGGCACATGAGATAAAACTCTTTGGATTATTATTTATTTCTGATAAACAATACAATTTAAATTTTGGAACAAATTCCTTTTTCTTTTTAATAGATTTGTTATTAATTTTTCCCTTTAATTTGTAGAATATGTTTGGGGCTGGCACAGACACCACATACACACTCCTAGAATGGGCAATGACGGAGCTCTTAAGGCACCCAAAGATTATGAAGGAAGTGCAAAATGAAATTAGAGAAATTGTTGGTGACAAATCAAACGTAACTGAGGATGATTTGGATAAATTCCATTACTTAAAAGCTGTGTTTAAAGAGACTCTACGCATTCATCCACCAATTCCGATATTACTTCCTCGGCAATCGACTCAGGATGTCAAAATAAATGGCTACGATATTCCTGAGGGAACACAAGTGTACATTAATTATGCGACAATCGCTAAAGACCGTGCGTCTTGGGATCAAGCTGACGAATTTCGGCCCGAGAGGTTCTTAGTAAATCCTTCAATCAATTTCCTAGGCAATGATCTTCAGTTCATTCCGTTTGGAGCTGGTAGAAGAATTTGCCCTGGCATAGAGTTTACAATGAGAGTAAATGAGCTCGCATTGGCAAGTCTTTTAAACAAGTTTGATTGGTCACAGCCTTGCGAAGAGAGAGAGGAAGCTATGGACATCACTGAATCAACTGGTGCAACCAAACATAAGAAATCGGCTCTTATTGCATTGGCAACTCCATATTCCCGCTAAATTCTAAATATGCAAAATCTTTTATGGTTTATATATAAGAGAGCTAATAAGGCGAGTGTCGTTGCTCTGCATAATCAAAATTTTCATCTGTAATATCTCGTTATTTTGGACGTTAATTTTTCTTTTTAAAAAAGTATTATTTTGTGGCTAGAATGAGTTTTGTTTTTTTGAAAATTTTGACGTCAAAGGAGTAACAAATAATTATAAAAATTTAAGATGTGTAACTGTATAAAACCCCAAAAACTATACAGGAGGAAGTGTCATTCTCCCGAAGAAATAACAAAGAGCAAATAAAGTGTCAGCAAGATTAAAACCTTTTCATTGTTCAAAGAGAATCTCTGGTAATTTCCATCTAATTGATTTTTACAGGCTTTTCTTGTTAGGATTGCATAAGCATGGAGTAAAAGACTGCCCGGTACATGATTTCATGTCATGTTTATTTTAAGGATCTTGTCGTATAGATAAGTTCAATCACACGCGATGAACAATCGAAATATAATTACACAAAAAAAAAGTAAAACTATTATTGTGTGTGCTTGTGCAATCTTTTATACGAAGAAGTTCATGGTCTGATTTATATTCAAAAGTTAGTTTTAGAATTGAGANTATTGTGTGTGCTTGTGCAATCTTTTATATGAAGAAGTTCATGGTCTGATTTATATTCAAAAGTTAGTTTTAGAATTGAGAGTTGTTCTGAGATCAATTAACAGCTGTTGTAGAATAACCTCTTCAACATCTTTCTGCCACATAAAATTTTGGTTGCAACTCGAAAACATAAATTAATCTCAATATTTTATGGTTTTTTTAGACTTGTTTTCTATTGTGCTTCTCTCATTTTATAGCTTAATTAAGTGAGCTGTTGTTGTCTAAATTTTTAAGGAAGAATTAGTAATCAATTTTATATCTTAATTAAATGAGCTGTTGGTTTCCTATTGTCGGAATCTTTAAGGAAGAATTAATAATCAATTTGTCCGACCATGACTATCTAGAGCAATGTAGAGCAAAGTTAATACTAAAGTGTGGTGAAAAAATCAGACGAGCATTTATGAGGATGGAAAAGGTTATGAGGAACACTGTGTCAAAGTCATGGTTGGCACCACCGTTTTAGATGAGAGGTGCCAAACCATCAATATTTTCAACACGACCGTCATTTTTTGGTGGTGCCATGTTGACTATAATAATAAAAAATTATTATTATTTTAATTAAAAAGGAAGGGGAATGAAGCATATAAATAGAAGGCTTCATTCCCCCCTTCGGCATTTAATTCTTCAGTTCATTTTCTTTTTTTTTTATAGAGAGATAAAAGATTTAAGAAGCTTTTGAGTGATTAGTGATTTGGGGGTTTGGGTGTATTGAGATTTTGGACAGTAAGCTAAAATATTACAATATTTGTAACTCATTTTTCACTATTAAATATTTTCTTTCTGTCCTCGTCCGTGGATGTAGGTTCAAAGCTGAACCATATAATTTTTGGTGTCCCTGTGTGATTATGTGTCTTATTATTTCTCAATTACGTGTTTGCTTTACCCAATCAATTTCCCAATCGTGGTATCAGAGCTATTGGTTATATTTTTGGAGTCGGGATACTGTTCATGTAAACAATACTATTCGTATATACGGTACTGGTCGCGTATACGGTACTGTTCGCGTATATGGTATTGATCACGTATATGTTACTGTTCATATATATGGCATTGTTGACGAGAAACAGTAGGAGCGATCCAAGAATTTTGTAGTGCAAAGCAGGGAATAATGGTGTGAGTGAAGTAACTTTAAGTGGGACCGTTGCAACCCCTCCAGTCTTTTCCGGNTCACGTATATGTTACTGTTCATATATATGGCATTGTTGACGAGAAACAGTAGGAGCGATCCAAGAATTTTGTAGTGCAAAGCAGGGAATAATGGTGTGAGTGAAGTAACTTTAAGTGGGACCGTTGCAACCCCTCCAGTCTTTTCCGGGAACTTTTCTGGTGTGCATTCTCACACATACTCACAACTATTCAAGGTGGTATACTAGTTGTGTGTGATATTTATCAACAAAATGGCGGCAAAGTATGAAATTGAGAAGTTCAACAATAATAATTTCTCGTTGTGGAAAATGAAGATGCGGGCAATTTAGAGGAAAATAATTCCTTAGAAGCAATTGGAGAAAGACATGCAGAAATCACTGATGACAAGTGGAATGAGATGAACGACAACGCAATTGCTGATATACTCTTGGCACTTGCAGATGGGGTTTTATTCAATGTGGCGGAGAAAAAGATAGCAAATGAAATATGAGATACTCTCACAAAATTGTACGAGGTTAAGTCACTGCACAACATGATTTTCTTAAAAAGGAGACTCTATACTCTTCAAATGACGGAATCTACATCGGTGACCGATCACATCAACACATTGAAGACTTTATTTTCACAACTCACAACTCACAACTCACAACTTTGAGTCATAAAATTGAGGAAAATGAACGTGCAAAGCTTCTACTTCAAAGTCTACCAGATTCGTATGATCAACTTATCATCAACCTGACGAACAATAATCCAGCGAACAGTCTAGTTTTTGACGATGTTACAACCTCCGTATTAAATAAGGAGAGCAGACAGAAAAGTAAGAAAGACAAATAAGTAAGTTCGCAACAAGTAGAAGCGTTATCAGTGACGAAAGAGAGATCAATGGAACGTGGCCCCTGTGGGAGTCACAATCATAGTAGATCAAAATCCAGAAGCAAGAAGAATTTTAAATGCTACAACAATGGCAAGAAATGACACGTCAAGAAAGAGTGTTAGAACAACCAGAAGAGAAGAGAAGGTAAATAACCTGAGTCATCAAATGCTCAGAGGTGTGTAACAAGTACCTCGGATGATGGCGAAATTCTCTATAATAAGGCAACAACTGTTTCAAAGGTAGAAAATGGCTATCTGACGTCTGACTCATAGACTCATGAGCTACCACATATGACCTCTCGGAAAGAATGGTTCCACATATATGAACCAATCTCAAGAGGATCTGTATATATGAGATATGATCATGCCTTGGAGATCGTTGGCATTAGTACTATCAAAATAAAAATGTTTGATGGTACAATTCGCACAATTGGGGAGGTACCATATGTAAACGGCCTGAAGAAAAATCTATTACCTTTGGGACAAATAGATAGTCGTGGGTGCAAAACTCATGTTGAAAATGAGATCATGAAGATTACTAGAGGCGTACTTGTATTGATAAAGGTAGAAAAGATCGGTGCTAATCTGTTCATACTTAAAGAGAAAACACTACAGGAAGCCGATGCATGTGTCGCGTTAAATGGAGAAGAATCAACGATGATGTGGCACCTCAAACTCGGTCACATGTCAGAATAAGGTTTGAAGATTCTCAATGAGTGAAAATTACTTTCGGGGCTCAAATCGGTAAATTTACCGTTTTACGAGCATTATGTTACAAGTAAGGAGCATAGATTGAAGTTCAGCAAATCCATTATCATAAGTAAATGCATTTTAGACTTGATTCATTCTGATGTTTATGAATTGTCAGATATGTCCATGGGAGGTGCAAAGTACTTGTTGACTTTTATTGATGATTATTCCATGCGATACTAGGCGTATCCAATTAAGAAAAAGTCATATGTATTTTCAGTGTTCAAACAGTACAAAGTACGGGTAGAACTTGAATTTTGGAAAAAGGTTTAAGTG
>MKYO02009021.1:0-18480 GCA_002013955.2 Citrus medica | reverse complement strand
ATATACATTTTCCTCCAAAATATTCTTTTGTGCGGAAATCGCACTTTATAAAGTGCTGATATGACCTTTACAATGGTGTAAAGGCGTGCAATCGAGCGAGTGCAGACGTCCACAGCTGCGAATAATTTTAAATCTAAAAACTATATATACTTGCCATTTTCTTTTTCGTCTTAAAAACAATTATAAATGACGCAGGTCTATATTGTCTACTTGGGGTCACTTTCTAGAGGGGAATATGAAACATCATCACAGCATCAGAGTATTTTGCAAGAAGTTGTTGAGGGCAGGTAGTATTTCGTAAAGTTAAGTCGAAATATCTGCTTAAATTCTCTTCTAAACTCTCTTCTCTCAATCTCAATATGTGAGAGCAGCCCAGTGGAAAATGTATTGGTTAGAAGTTACAAAAGGAGTTTCAGTGGATTTGCAGCCAATCTCACTGATCATGAGAGACAAAAGCTGGCCAGTGAGTATTGCACAGTACTTTCCTTTATATATATATATATATATATGAATTATGGCTTTTATTTTTGTAACTGTGACATGCAGGCATGGAAGAAGTTGTATCGGTTTTTCCAAGTAGAACACTCCAACTCCATACGACAAGATCTTGGGATTTCATGGGTTTTAATCAATCTATTACTAGAAAACGTAGTGTCGAGAGTGATATTATAGTAGGCATCATAGACACTGGAATCTGGCCTGAAAGCAAGAGTTTCGGCGATAAAGGCTTTGGTCCTGTTCCCAAGAAGTGGAAAGGCGCTTGCAAAGGTGGCATAAATTTCCCTTGCAACAAGTAATGCGTTTCTATACTTTGTGGTATAGCCAGCCTTTTGAAGCTTAACAAATTTGAGCAATAACATTTTAACACTGATTGATGTATTGCAGCAAAATAATTGGAGCTCGATATTACCCAACACCTGTTGTGTATGATAATATTGCTAGGGATTACGAGGGTCATGGAACCCATGCGGCCTCTATAGCTTCTGGAAATGAAGTAAAGGATGTTAGTTTCTTCGGAGTGGGACAAGGCACTGCCAGAGGGGGAGTTCCATCGACAAGAGTTGCTGTTTATAAAGTCTGTTCTCCTGCAGGGTGCACGGAAGAAGCCATATTGGCTGCATTTGACGATGCTATTGCAGATGGGGTTGACATTTTAACAATATCAATTGGAGGAACGCATCCCGTAAACTTTACTGAGGATTCCGTTGCAATTGGTTCCTTTCACGCTATGGCAAAAGGAGTACTGACCTTACAGTCAGCTGGCAATAGTGGTCCTTATCTGAGCTCCACAGTTAGCGTAGCGCCGTGGTTGATGTCTGTAGCAGCCAGCACCACAGATCGCCTATTTATTGATAAAGTTGTTCTTGGGAGCGGACAGACATTAGTGGTATGATATGGATCACAATCTCTCGTATTTACAAATACTCTATTAGTAAGTATTCTGACAATCAGTATACGAACAGGGTTATTCGATTAATACTTTCTCGATGAAAGGGGAGAAGTTTCCCCTGGTAGATGGGAGAAATGTTTCAAGACCATGCAAACAGCCGTTGGCATTTCAGTAGGTTCCCTAACCCTGGTTCAGTTCAACTCCTTAATTAATTCCTCATAGAACAAGAAAACAGAACTTTAGAATTCATCTTGCATTGCAGGGTGTGTACCGGTGGCCAAGGGTGTCTTGATAGTACCTTAGCAAAGGGAAAGATTCTGATATGTCAATCAAGTGACGAGTTTTCTGAGGTTCTCAGATCTGGTGCTGGAGGATCAGTCTCATTAAATGATGACAAAATCGGAAAAGTTTCTTTTGTTGTTTCATTCCCATCAGTGGCTGTGAGCAAGGATAACTTCACCAGCATTTACTCCTACTTGAAATCTACAAAGTATTGTATTAACTGTTATACGTTGGCCATT
Source organism: Citrus medica (assembly GCA_002013955.2). NCBI lineage: Eukaryota > Viridiplantae > Streptophyta > Magnoliopsida > Sapindales > Rutaceae > Citrus > Citrus medica. Next base: position 16,569 of record MKYO02009021.1, on the reverse strand, counting down.
TCTTTCGATTTTAATTTCATTCAAGAAAAATAATCCAACCTTATCTGGGTTACAGAAAGCCCGAAGCAGAAATATTAACTACTGAAGCAATTATGGATTCTGATGCTCCTGTTGTCTCTGGCTTTTCTTCACGCGGGCCAAATGAAATTGCACCAGACATCTTGAAGGTATATATATATATTCTTTTAAAACATAGTGTTGTCTCATATAGAAATATTTATATGACTTAATGTTGATTTGATGGTTGTTTAACATCATTCAGCCGGATATAAGCGCCCCCGGTGTAGATATATTGGCTGCATTTTCACCTTTTGGTGTACCTATTGGCGATCCGTTATTTAAGAGGCAAGTTACCTACAGTATACTATCTGGAACATCCATGTCTTGTCCTCATGTTGCTGGAGTAGCTGCATATGTTAAATCGTTCCATCCCGACTGGTCTCCTTCTGCACTCAAATCAGCCATAATGACTACTGGTAATCTAATCATCTATATCATCAAAACATATAATGATCGGATAACTTAATTTGCAAGTTAGCCTTCTTAGATCACCAAATTTTGTTGATTCTGTAGCACGGCCCATGAATGCTTCCAAGAATAAAGATGCTGAATTTGCATTTGGTTCGGGGCATATCAATCCTGTTGAAGCTGTGAATCCAGGACTTGTGTATGAAACTTTCGAACAAGATTACATAATAATGCTCTGCAGCATGGGATATGATGAGGGTAATATTGGCAAAATTTCTGGAAATTTCAGCACTTGTCCTAAAGGCTCAGATAAAGCAACACCAAGAGATCTCAATTACCCTTCAATGGCAGCTCAAGTTTCACCAGGAAGGTCTTTCACAATCAACTTTTCAAGGACTGTTACTAACGTTGGCCTTGCAAACACCACTTACAAGGCAAAAATCTTGCAAAATTCGAAAATTGGCGTCAAAGTTGTCCCCCAAGCTCTCACCTTTAAGTACTTGAATGAGAAGAAGTCTTTCCGTGTGACTGTCACTGGAAGAGGCTTGTCAAATGGAACAATTGTTTCTACTTCCTTGATATGGGCTGATGGCAATCACAATGTCCGAAGTCCAATTGTTGTACATTCACTAGGATGACAAAAGCTGAAACTCAACATGATATGTGCATCTAGTATTGGAAAAAAGAAATGCCATAAAATATGGACAATCGCTTGCTAGTTAATAATTTTTTCTTGATTCTGGAAATATTAATTTATCCAGGTTATGCCCAGTCCTGCAATATTAAAAGTCCCAAATATTACATTTCATAGAAACCTTTTCATGAGTTTCTAATCACACATTATTACGCTTGATTCTGATTAGCCTCTATTATAAAACTTGGCTACAGCATCCAATAAAGATATAAAAATTGGTGATTACTTCCAACAAGTGATTAGCTGTAATAGCAAGATGCATTCTATACCAAGTAAAATGAATATTGAAGCTTATTAAACATGAGTTCATTACCCCCGCGGCATTTGCCTGACTGATTCTCGAACAACCTTATTTAGTTGACCACCGAATTTAATTCGTAAGAGAGGTAAGGGTTAAACATTAATTCGGGCTTTGTTCACTCTCCTATTTTTTAAATAAATTAAAAATAAAAATAACAACATCATGAGTTCACTATCGATTATTCTGATTCACAGCTGAAAATATAAAAAGAATTGGTTTCTTATCAATATGAACATATTGTGGGCTTCCGTTCATGACATTATAAAGTTCAAGTACTAGCTTTTTCTGATGATAATGAAATGTTAGGATTCTAGCTTATTAGTAGTAACTTATTTTAATTTTTTTCAATATTGGTATTATATATGTTTTTTATTTAAAAAAATTTAAGATTATTGTCATATTAAATTTACGATCGGGTTGAGCTACTATAAATAAGTAATTCGCATTATATTTTAGTTATAAAGAAGAAACCAATTCCAAACCTCTCCCTTAAATTTATTTGATAAGTAACAACAAATGTTAATACCCGCTAAAAAGATTTGGGCTACTTGGGCCAAGGACCGTGTTGGGCCATACCTTTGCTCGCCATAACTTGCTCTTACCGAATGATATTGATTTCCCATCAATATTGAAGTATTTTTCTTTGCCTTTACAAAAATAGCGAACTTTCTCTTTTGTGCTCGTTGTTCCAGAGCATGGGAGTGTACTCTTAAAGAGAAGAAATTTTAAAATACATCAGAGGTATTATGTCAATTATATAATAAGTAAATGATGTTATGATATATGTATATTTATTTTAAAAAATATCATATAAATAGTGATTGCATTAAATTCAACTACATATGTCATACATGCATTAATTGATTGTAATACATCAAAGATATTCTAAAATTTCTCCTTAAAAAGACTGCTCATGTTAGATTTTCAGTTAAGCTTAAAAAAATGGTAAGCTAAGAAATAATTTTGTAAGGAGGTCACTTAGTAGGCATTTAATATTCTCAACTTATACAGGAATATTAGCATAAATGTCAAATAGCGAGTTGAGCTCGCATTTTATAAATGCTCAGATCGAGATGGGTTTGGTTCCTCGATAATTGTGCCACGTGTCATATTAGAATCAGGATTTTTTAAAAAAAAAAAGAGAATAAATAACAAAAAATAATCATCATAAAAGAAAGTACATAGCAAAAAATTTATCTGTCACTATGTCAGTGCACTCATTTATGACCGAATTTTTCCTAATGATTTTGGAATGAGATCCTCCTCTCTTGACCTGATCATTATCTGAGCTTTTAAGAATCTATTAAGAATTTATTGACAGGTGTCATTATTAAATTCAAAGGCCAAGATTTATTTGTAACTAAATTATTTCCACAGCCTCTTAAAATCATGTGTTTTATATAGATGTTTTCCCGCTACACTTTCAATTCCCGCTCCTATCAATTTATTCTCTCACCATCAAAAACTTTTCATCTCCTAAATAATTAGCAATTGTGGTAAGAAAAAAAATGAAAAAACTAGTTTACTCCACTGAACGTAAACTTCAACAACAATAATAATCCAACGAGTTAGCTTATGATTCTATAACGCTTCTTGATTTCACTATACTTTTATCCCCAGCAACTTGATATAATGTTAATAATTTTTTTTAATGGTTGCTACGGGTTTGTTGTTTTAGTTTTCATTGGTTCTTTAAATGGCCGCAACTGATGCTGTTCAGAAAATTTTAGTGAATTGTATTGGAAACCTAAATATGGGATGGGGTTCAGTATTAGAAAAGAAACCTTTGGTAAGAATAAACGTACAGGTGAAATCACCTCTAGGCAATTTGTTTGTGATAAAGCGGGCATGTGATCGAAAGATAAACAAGATCATTTAACTGTAAAACCTAGAGTAGAGACGAGAATTGGTTGTGGTGCTCAATTATGTGTTAAATTAAATAGGAAGAAGAATAATTTTTTTGTTTATCATTTTGTCGAATCACATAATCATCCTCTTGTAATGGAAGAGTGCACTCATATGTTATCTTCTCAAAGAAGAATATCCAGTTCACAAGCAATGGCAGTAGATTTGGCAGATGGATTTGGAATTTCACTTAAGTCTACTTATGAGCTAATGGTAAAGCAAGTGGGTGGAAGAAAATCTCTTGGATACACAAGACTCAATCAAAAGAATTACATTGGAATGAGAAGACAAAAGCAAATGGCATATGGAGAAGCAGGGTATATTCTAAATTATTTCTCTGAGCAACATTTAAAAAATCCTTCATTTTTTTCCTCTATACAATTAGATAATGAAGAGCAAATCACAAATATTTTTTGGGCTGATGCTAAAATGATAATTGATTATGGTCAATTTAGTGATGTTGTAAGTTTTGATACAACTTACAAAATTAATGAAGAGAATCAGCCATTTGCAGTGTTTGTTGGACTGAATCATCATCAAGAGATTGTTACCTTTGGTGCAGTATTATTGCATGATGAAACTGCTGATTCCTTCATTTGGCTATTTGAAACATTTTTGCAGGCTATGTCTGGAAAGGTTCCAAAAACAATTTTCACTGATCAAGATGTTGCAATGGCCAAGGCATATGATGCAAAATGCCTTGAAGCATGTATATGGTGTGTTTAAAGGTACTAGTATAGTGAAAAGTGTCTTGTCGGTATTTATGGATAGTATTGAGGATGAAAATGAGTTTCTAGTTGCTTGGGATAACGTGCTTGATGAATATGATGCACATGGTAATAATTGGCTAAAAAGTATATTTGAGTTAAGGCATAAATGGGTTTACACATGTTAGCCAAGCATGGTTTGCTGGAATGAAGAGCACTCAACTTAGTGAGAGTTTTAATGCAATTCTAAAGGATTACTTGAAATCAAATCTTAATATGCCTCAGTTTTTTATGCACTTTGAAAGGATGGTCAATGATAAATGGTACAAGGAATTAGAAGCAGAGTATGAATTATGTTATAAGTTCGTCAATATGAAAATGTCAGTTAAAATGTTGGCCCATGCAAGGGCAATTTACACGAAGGTAATTTTTCAAGATTTTCAAGACCAATTTGAAAAGTCTATTGATTTATCTGTGAAAAAATACTATAGGGATGGTGAATATTTAGTATGTACGGTTGGTATGAATGATTTTGAAAAGGGATGTGTCAAAATAGAGAATGATGGCACATTGGCTTGTAGCTGCAGGAGGTTTGAGATGAGGGGAGTTTTATGTAGCCATATCATCAAGGTTCTTAGAGATGTTATAGATGTCAAAGAAATTCCTATTGGGTATATTTTAAAAAGGTGGCCAAAACAAGCAAGAGCAGAACGTATCAAAGAAATGTACGGGCGTGAAATCCAAGCAGATCCTAAGTTGCAACAGACGTGTCGATATAGGTCTTTATGCTCTATATTTATCAAGATATCTAGCTGGGCTTCCGAAAGTAAAAAAGCATATGAGCTACCAAATGCGCATGCCATGGATTTGGCAAGATTAGTTGAGAATATTTTACATTTGGAAATGGATGGTAGTGTGCAAGAAAAAGTTCAAGAATCTCCTTTGACTCAGCACATAGATACTGTCAAAGTAAAAGGTCTGAAGAAGAAAGAGTCATCTCGTGGAAGACGTAGATTCAAGAGTAGTTTGGAGGTAGCCTTGACAAAAAATAAGAAAAAGAGGCTAACAAATTGTCAGTCTCAAATAATCCAGGTGATTGTCTGTATTATTAATTAATTAGTTTTATATTGATACAATATTGAGCAATTACTTTCACCTGGATTAATTTTTGCTTACATTGTTCATTGTCACAGCCACATGTTCAATTGCTTCCGGTGATTAGTAATACTCATTCATTAATGATTGATCATTCTTATTTTAAGTGCTTTTGCTTTGACTTTTGTAATGATTTTAAGTGCTTGCTTCGTAGGCATTTAATATTCATATTCTCAACTTATACAAGAAAATCAGCATAAATGTCAAATAGCGAGTTGAGCTTGCATTTTATAAATGCTCAGATTGAGATGGGTTTGGTTCCCCAATAATTGTGCCACGTGTCATATAAGAGTCAGGATATGTTATAAAAAAAGACAATAAATAACAGAAAATAATCATCACAAAAGAAAGTACATAGCAGATAAATTATCCATCGTTTATGTCAGTGCACTCATTTATGACCGAATTTTTTCTACCATGATTTTATGATAGCTTTTAATAATAATACGTATGTCACATTTAATTTCAGATAGAAATTCAAATTTTTTGCCTTTCTTAACTTTTCGGCTGAAAATTGATTTAATTTCAACTAAAATTAATATAAAAATTATATTATTGATAATATTTGGAATTTTATTATTATTGTTTGATTTGAATTAATATTAATCTTACTTACTATTATTTGAATTGTATTTTTTATTATTTATTTTATAAATTCTCCAACTGCAATAATTTTCAAAAATTAAAATTTTAAATATGAAATTAATATAAAACGTAATATTAAAAGTTAAAACTACCAGTATCACTACATAGCTTTACAGTATGGCAATTAAACAAATTATATATCCATTCCTACAATTCACATTACAATAAACAATCCAAAGTCTAGCAACTGCATGTTCAAATTCCAGCCCAATAGCAAGCAGAACCGCAGAATCACTTTCTATCAATCCTGCAATTAATTTTTAAACAAAGATGCACACCAATTGCAAGTGCACTTGCATATACACAAAACCATCAAGTAGTTTAATTTTCCTGCAAAACTGCAATTTAATTCCAGCAGCATTATCATATGCAACATGACTTCTAACCCTAAACTAAAGAAGAAACCTAGAAATGCAATAAAGCAAATTATCCAAACCCAACAATATGCTCCTAGAACAAAGTGACTTAAACAATGAGACACCAACTAATGTGGCATTGATCAAAAGAATACATTATAATTTGAAATCAAAACACGGACAAAACAATGGAAGAAAAATTGTGGATGCACATAATGAGATGCAATAAGTACTATATTCCAATAAACCTGCACAAGCACTAAGTTGTCTTCATTTTTTTTACTTTGATTATTTGGTTAGATTTATTAGTTTCAAGAATGTAACTAAGGAAAATAAGAGTAACACTATTATGGTGCAAGAAACATAAGAGAATTCAAAGTTGTGCTATCAGTCCATAAGTGATAGATTGCAAAACATTAGTAGCCAACTGTAAAAAATCCAAAAGCGTAGAAGTTTTCATGCTCTTAGATAAATTTCATCTAGCATGAAATAGGGGCTGGAATTTGAACTATTGAAATAATAATAGTAAAAGAGAATAAAAGGCACAAAGCATGTGTGACTAATCATTGCTCAACAGCCTATGTATCACTACTAGAAAAATGAGCTTTACTGACACCAATTTAGTGTCAGTAATTACTTTTACTGGCACTTGTTAATTGTGTCAGTAATGTTCAAGTCAGAACACACTGACACTAATTTTTGGTGTCAGTGATTTTTGCGTCAATATCTTGTGTCACTATAGTATCACCACAATAGTGATACTATGGTGTTAGTATCAGTTGATACTATTTCTATGTCAGTATTTTGTATCACTAGAGAGTCACAAGGATAGTGACTCAATCGTGTTAGCATTTAATGATACTATTTATATATCACTGATTTATGTGACTACAGTATCAGGAATCCATTGACTCAGTAACATAAAAAATTCTTATCGTCATTTAAATAATTAGTGTCAGTATTAACGGTGCTATACCAGTTGTGTTTTATTTTTTTTAATCACATTATTCCTGTTTATTTTACAATTAAAATAAACCCAAAATATATTAAACATACCAAATCTTGTAATGCAATTCACATAATACACATTTTAAATATTTAAAATAGTTCAAATACATCATTGTTTTGGGGTAAAAAACAAGTTCAAGTACTAAATTAAGCTTTGAACAAGTAGTATACACGATAAAGTACTAAATTAATTTATGAAAATTTAGCCAACAAGAAAAAATAAATAACAATGTCACTGATTTTGGAGTCCGCATATGCCTTCATTTTTTTTCCACCTACAAGTATATAAAATCAATTAGCACACCACAAAAAATAAGTCTTGTATATTTTTAAGGAAAAATAATCATAAATTACTTGTATGTTACCTCGTGATTGTAGGCTGTAATTAACTTGGCAACGTATGTAGCCCACTGATCACGAAGTTGTGAGAGGTCCTTCAGAGTGTATTCCTCAACTCCCTTGAACTTTAATTTTAAAACAACAAGTTATTCACCGAAAATCCTTGACCAAACTACTTAATTATCATTCATTTAAATATATTTGTGTGTTAACAATTAAAGCCAACAAATAAACTCCAACAATGTTATTGTTTTATCCAAAATTATATAGGTAAATACTGAACATCCTGATCATAGTAATTCCAAAAAAAAAACTTGTGAACCCCAACAACAACAATATTTGATAGCCGAAGCAACTTGTGAACCCCAACAATACACGATTTAATACAAATATGGATGTATATACAAAACCTTAATTAGGATGACAACTTATCCTCATCAAAGTAAAGTACAAGCAACGACACCGTAGCACATCCCCACTAATAACTACTTTGCTACTCAAACAATTGTTTTGTGTTGGGATATGCAGTACATTGTGTATATCCAAAATCCTAATTCATGTCTATATGGATATTCATATAATCTATTCAACAGTATGCAACATAGTCACCATTATAAGTACCCTCACAGTTTATAAAATGCATACAATACGCAATGAAAAGATAACTATAAAGCACACAATAGGTGTTTGAGCTTATTCATTTCATAGTAAATTAAAACAATATGATGCAGTATTGTAAAAATCGTTTTCAATACTTACATTATTTTTCAGAACATTCACATTTGTGATGATATCTTGCATGTATTTCATCACATAGTAACCACATTTAAAGCTGCTCGGCTGCCTCGGACACTACAAGATCAAAATTACATTAATTTCTTACTGTATGTTAACAATAATTATTTAGGTTTGTTTGATTTTTACCTTGATAGGTATCCATTGAACATTGGCCTTTGTATCATAATTTAAACTCTGATGTATTCGAATCCCCCTACAATTAAGAGACATATCTAACGTTAGCAAATAATTAGCATAAGACATAAAAATAAAACAACATGATCAAAGATACAAATAACAAACTTAACTGATTGACAATCTACATTAGCTCTTCATCAAGACTACCTTCCAAAGGATTAAGATAATATGTTGTACGTCTCACCATATCAATTGCCAATAACACCCAGTGGGCACTAAACAAAGTAAAAATTGTTCTCACACATGAATTACAAGTAAAAGTGATTAATCTACAAATTAAAGAATATAACTAGCAAATGAAAAAGGTTATACCCAGGGTTATACGGGAATACGATGACTTGTCCCAATTCTGCCAAGCCTAACAGTTTTGAAATGTATTGAGTCCTGTCTTTGAAACTGACCCTTGGATATAGCTTCTCAAAAAGCCCAAACTGAACTGGTTTAGTACTTCCATTGCTCTCCATCTCCTCATACAGGTGTCTAAGAGGAAACAAATATATATAACGAAGTAAGTTTGAATATAGGAAACAAAATAATAGGGCCAAGTTTACTAAAACATAAGTTATGATTTACCGTACTTGATCCATATGTTAATGATGCAGTTTGAGACCTCTTTAAACTCGATGATTTCAGCACAAATCATTTTGTCCAAGTGTGTTTCCCAAATTTCAGCAAAGGTTGCTGTGTCATGCCGAATCCTGATCAACCGAGGTAAAGAATTCTCGATGAACATGGTAAACATGTTCATATATTCACTCTTGTCATTCTTTCTTGATCGTGCTGCTGCCCGTGTATTCTTCACACGTACATTGAGGTCTTTTGCTGCTGGTCTGATGACTCGGGGTTCTTTTTTGGCTATTTCTGCTGGTCTGATGACTCTGGTTTCTTTTTTGGCTACTTCTGCTGGTATGATGACTCTGGGTTCTTTTTTGGCTACTTCTGCTGGTATGATGACTCTGGTTTCTTTTTTGGCTACTTCTGCTGGTATGGTGACTCTGGGTTCTTTTTTGGCTACTTCTGCTGGTCTGATGACTGGTGGTTCTTTGTTGGCTACTTCTGCTGGTCTGATGACTGGTGGTTCTTTGTTGGGTACTTTGTCATGATAGGAGAACTGCCTATCTAGTACTTTAGGAGTTAGTCGAGGAGATCTTCTCGGTGTGGGCTTTGAAGTAATTTCACACTCTACTTTTTCGGGGGTTTGTTGAGGAGATGGTTGGGAAATTGTGGTGGGACTGTCCTTGATTTTACTCTTCACAGATTTTGGAGTCGACTTACCCGATGGGAAATCAGCCTATGCAATAATCAAAATACATTCCATTAGTAGTAATACATGCATATACAAATGGAAATAAAATAATGACATGTAACAGGCCATATACCTTTCTTTTTCCAAGAGTTTCAGGGGATTGTTGATCATTGTCAATCTGAACACCAGTGGAAGTTTTGGGCTTAGGAAAGTTAGAACTTCCAACTTCAGTATTGCTGTACGCATTTAACCTTGCATTCATGCGTTCTAATTGAGCAGACATGAATTGGAAACTCTCTTGATACATCTTTCTTTCTCTTGCTAACTCAGTGGCATCAGGGACATGAAAGTACATAGATGGGGTGACGAATTGCCCCACTCCTTGCACTCTGCTTCCATTTGGCTGCTTCTGAAGAGCTTCACCTAGAATGTCATGTGACCCTTGTGATTGGAATGTTCCTTGTTCAACCTGACTCTTCAGCTCATTCTACAAAAAAAATTATTGTAAATCCGCAATTACGAGTACAAGACATCAGCTAAACTAAACTAATATCCTTCTTGAATCTTTAACAAAGAGCAAATCCATATACAGTTCAAATTGAAACTACAGAAAATATTACAAGACAACACCTCACACAAGTTTTAACCTTTTTATATGCGAAGAAATAAGTTCTGATGAAATCTTACTGAGTTTCTGTCAATTGTAAATGTTGCCATACAATTATTACAAAAAGCAGTATATATGTACGTAAATATCTACCCACACACACACATATTATAAAGAAAATTCATAAGAATTAATTATACAAGTGACTTACTATTTTCTCAGCAATTGGCGTGACATCAGAAGCATATTTGCCATCTCGGTCTGCTCGTGCCATTAACCAAGCTTCACTGCGATCAATCTCCCGCTCAGAAACTCCACTCTCCTTTTTCTGTTACAAGGTGACATAAAACATAAATAATTGATTCTATTATATTATACGTACTAGATTACTTATGTTACTGTAATTACTCCATATTACCACACTTACTTTTCTATACAACATGCCACCATATCCTGTGCTACCCAAGCGATGGTTGTAGACATTCTTTGCTCTTTTGTCTTTTGCCTTCTTACTTTTTTCCTGCACAAACAGTTTATATGAAGAACAAAAAGTTACCACTGATTATTAGTAACTACCAACAATTAAATCAGGTAATATTAACAAACAACACACCTGAAATTGTTCAGACAAAACTTTGTCAACAAAAAGTTTCCAATCTTCTTTTTTAATGCTTGGATATTCAATAGGAGGCAACCTTAGTGACTTTCGATCGTCCTTGTTAGGAAGAACGAATTCAGTTGCCAGTTCACATCGAAAGTTTCTTGATGCAACCCCCATCCACTTTAATACTTGGCTTTTGCATTTCAAGCTCAATTTGAATTTTTTCTGTAAACCAATAACATGGATTAGAAACAACTTTAAACAAATCTGGAAGTTATATAAAATCTTTAAACATACTATGAAACAAGAAAACAAAACCTGAAAATGAACCCACAAAGTTTCCTTCATCTCCAGTGGCACACGCCTCCAATCATCAAGTAAAATTGAAATTGTTTCACGTACAATGACTCCAATGTAACTCCTAAGATCATTTCTTCCCTTTCCAACTGGAACACCATAAGAATTGTACTCAATTGCAGCTTCATGACTAACTTCTTGTTTTTGCAAACTTTTTTTTTTGTTTGTTTTCTTCTCCTTGGTCTTCCGTCGAGCTCCGGAAGAGTGAACTCAACATCGTCAGCCATCTCCTACAATCCTGAAAATGATTAAAATAAATAAGTATATCATTTAGATTAATAAGTTAATACAAGAGCAATAGCATATAATGAAATAAATAAATCACTTACTGGAAAACTGTGAAAATTGGTGCTGGAAACTAACTACAATAATGCATTCACTGATTTTCTAAATCAATATCTATTGGAATAGCATCACAATCTTTTCTGTCATAAATTCCTTCATCATCTTTCTCATCCAACTCACATACTGGAAGTTTGTTAGATAATGGAGAAAATACATCCACGTCTTCACATCTTTCCCCATTTAACTTATAAGCTTTGTCGGTCACTGAACAAACTATTGATTTATTATTATCTAGCTGGTCCTTTACATAAAATACTTGCTTTGCATGACAAGCCAGAATAAAGCAATCAGATTTATAGCCAATCCGATTTAAATCAACTACAGTGAAACCTAAATTGTCAGTGCAAACCCCTCTATCATCTACCCAATCACACTTGAAAAGTGTTTTTTTAACCATTAGATAATCAAGCTGCCAAATCTCATCAATGACTCCATAAAACGTCATGTCTCCAAAATGAGGACTTTTATCTTTTGAGCTTGAAATCTGTAGAGTGTTAGCAACAACCCTAACACCACTATTTTGGGTCACACGATTACAGTCCCGGTCCCTCGTTGTAAAATTGAAGCCATTTATCTCATAGCCAGAGAAGGTCACCACGCTTGAGCGTGGTTTGTTTGCTAACCAGCACACTATTTCGTCAATCGGCACATTATTTGCTTTATCATGTGCCACCTATAAATTAAATTAACAAGTACAGTAATTAGTAAAATGTAGAAAAATCTTGTTAAGTTTATATCCTATACTGTATTTAGTTAAGTAATTATAACCTTTGCTTGTAACCAACCAGAAAATGTTCGTATGTGTTCATTTTGCAACCACAGATTTGTTTTTGCCTTATAGGGGTTTCTTGATGCCAAATAATGCATATGCTCCCTACAGTGAAACATATTAAGATTTAAAAACTAGTATATTAATCTAATAATACAATAGTAATATTTTTTTGAAAAATTAACAACTTACTCGATATATATTTGGATTTCAGGGGTGTTCATTAGAACACACCGGTGTGCTTGTGNTTGAAAAATTAACAACTTACTTGATATATATTTGAATTTCAAGGGTGTTCATTAGAACACACCGGTGTGCTTGTGCCAACAAAGGATCATCAACCACCTTTATGTTTGCACCTCCCAAAGGCTTTTCGATAGATAAATCAGTTGGAAAACCAGTAGGCAGCCCAATAACATCACAATTTGAGAGGTACTCAGCACAAAATGCAAGTGCTTCTTCTGCAATATAACTTTGTACAATACAACCCTCAGGGCGGTAGCGATTACGAACATAATCCTTGAGAGTTTTCATTTGTCTCTCAAAAGGATACATCCATCGAAGATAAACAGGCCCACATAACCTAACTTGTTCAACTAAGTGGACTGTTAAATGGATCATTATGTCAAAGAAGCTAGGTGGGAAGTACTGCTGCAGTAAGCATAAAGTGATTACAAGTTCCTCTTGCAATTGGTCAAGAATATGAGGATCGACCACTTTACAGCACAATGTATTAAAAAAGAAGCACATCCTGATTATGGTCGTTCTCACATTTATAGGCAAACAGTTTCGAATGGCTAGTGGTAGAAATTGTTGCATCAAAGTATGACAGTCATGGGACTTAAGGCCTTGAAGCCGACAATCATCTATTGAAACAAGGTTTTGGACATTGGAAGAATACCCATCAGGGACTTTCTATTACAAGTTCCTCTTGCAATTGGTCAAGAGTATTAGGATCTACCACTTTGCAGCACAATGTATTAAAAAAGAAGCACATCCTGATTATGACCCTTCTAACATTTATAGGCAAACAGTTTCGAATGGCTAGTGGTAGAAATTGTTGCATCAAAGTATGACAGTCATGGGACTTAAGGCCTTGAAGCCGACAATCATCTATTGAAACAAGGTTTTGGACATTGGAAGAATACCCATCAGGGACTTTCACACTCAGTAAGATTTCACAAAACTATTTTTTTTCTTTTTTACTCAAAGTATAGGGAGCTGGAGGTAGGACTTTGTTTTTTTTGTTTGTTTAATCAGGAACTAGTTTTCCCCTGATATTCAAATACTCAAGATCTTTTCTAGCATTAATCCCATCTTTTGTTTTGCCTGGTTGATGAAGTAATGTGCCATATATGTTCTCGCACACATTTTTTTCAATGTGCATCACATCTAATTGATGGCGAACTAATAAATGCTTCCAATAATCTAACTAAAAAAAGATTGACTTTTTTTTGTACAATTTTTCAGTTATGTTCTCATCACCATCACCGCCACCACCGCCATCATGTTTCCGCTTTTTGGCCTTCTTTTTCCCGAACTTAATATCTATATCTTCCACCATATTAAAGATTTCCTCACCAGACAAAGTTTTAGGAGGCTCATTCCACTCTTGCTTCCCATTAAAAACCTTTTTCAGTTTCCGAAATAGGTGACCGAGTGGTAGAAAGCGGCGATGGCCCATATATGACATTTTCCTACTATGTGGCAGCCAACATGCACAAGTGTCTATCCCACAAATTGGGCAAGCATAATAGCCCTTAACAGTACAACCAGAGAGGTTTCCGTATGCTGGAAAGTCACTAATTGTCCACATCAAGACAGCCCGTAAATTAAAGGTTTCTTTTCTATAAGAATCATAAACATCAATACCTACATCCCATAGAGTTTTTAAGTCCTCAATCAAAGGTGCTAGGTATACATCTAGATCATTTCCAGGTTGTTTAGGGCCAGATATCAAAAGTGACAACATCAAAAACTTTCTCTTCATACACAACCATGGAGGAAGATTATATGTTATTAATATAACAGGCCAACAACTATAAGTAGTGCTAAGTGTACTATGTGGGTTAACCCCATCAGTTGAGAGAGCTAAACGGAGATTTCTAGGTTCTTGTGCAAATTTTGGCCACTTATTGTCAATTAGTTGCCAGGCTGGTGAGTCTGCTGGGTGGCGAAGTTTGCCATCTCTAATTCTTTTATTAGCATGCCATGTTAAATTTTGAGCTGTTTGTGGTGATTGAAACAATCTTTTCAACCTAGGAATAGGTGGAAAATACCATAATACCTTTTTAGGAACCCCTTTCCTAAATTTTGTTGAGCTATCTTTTTTTTTTTTTATACCTAGATGCTCCACAATTTGGGCATTCAGCAAGATCAGCAAATTCATTCCTATACAAAATGCAGTCATTTGGACATGCATGTATTTTTTCATACTCTAAGCCTAGCACATTCATTGTTTTCTTAACCTCGTACATTGACATAGGTAGAGTATTATTATTTGGCAAAATATCAGCAAGGACTTCTAACAAAGCAGAAAACCCTTTATCGGACCACCCATAGTTCCCTTTCACATTGTAAAGTCTCATTAAACTAGATAACTTTGAATGTTTTGCACCCGGGTACAAAGGCTTTTCAGCATCTTCAAGCATATCCTTAAAAGAACTAGGATCTCTATCACAATGCTCGTAAGCATCTTCGACCATGTCAATTATATTACTGTAATCATGACATCTAAATCTTTGACTATGTGAATGGTCTTCACAGTTTGTAAATGTAGATTTAGAGTCAGTCTCACCATGCCAAGTCCAAACAATATATCTTGGGAGAAAACCTTTTTCAAATAAATGATCCTTCACCTGTTGAGGAGTATGAAACTCCATATTACAACAAAAGGTGCAAGGACATCTAATTGACATTCGATTTTCAGTATTCAAAATGGCAAAATCTAAGAAATCAGCAACTCCAAAACGATACTCTACAGACAATCTATCACAAGTTATCCAACTTTTGTCCATTTCAAATATTTTACATGTTCACATATGTAATGTCAGTTTAAGTTTAATTAAATTGCATGATTAATTAAAAGTTCAATGTTATTATGATTATAGTTGCAATACTAAACTTATAATTCTGGAAAATCATTAATAGCCCCTATAAATGATTAATTATAATAATAATTTAGACAAAATCCTGAAATTGAAACAAAAGAAGTTTTTGAAACTTAAATAGGAGATTAATAGGTAAGATGGGTGCTAATGGCTTTTTAAGTAGTCGAACTAATTCATAAGTCAAGTAACTAACAAAAGTTAAGAGTTCAAATAAATAATGTCTTTATACCACTTTGCAAGCCATTTTTTAAGATTCTATAAATCATTTTTTAACTTCAAATACAACATGCAGAGCTACTTTAAAACAAGCATTTCTTTATTGAATCAAACACAAATCATCAACTTTATACAATCTCAATATACTCACAACCACGAACTTAATTAATTCATATCATTGATAAACAAGTAGGATTATATAACAAAATTTGCCTCTCTTCACATGAAACAGAGATGTAAATAGTTTGTAACCACTAAATACACAGTCATTTAGCCAATATAACACCCAAACAATCATCTCCTAATCACAAAGGCAAAAGCTAAAATGAAATTTCATATTTTAGTACATTCAAAATCAACTAACTCATTGCTCAAAGTTAAGAAACGGAGCTAACAGTTTATTGCAGAAACTAAAAAAAATGCCCATTCTTAGTTTTAAATAACAATGACAGTAAATCACATGCACAAAAGTTTGAAACTAACCTCAAATGTTGCAAAAAAAAAAAACAGAGTCGCAGTAGCAAGTAATGCACCACTTAAAATGCCCGTATTTTTGGACTGCATGTGAGTGAAGATTTAGAAAAATAAGAACATAAATTTCAAGTTATGAATAAATAAAAGAAAAAAAAGATTTGGAAAACAAAACCCACCAAGGTCACACTACTGTTCAATTTCTGAATATCTGAAACAACCCAAAAATAAAAATTCAAAAATATTATTCAAAAGCCAAATTAAAACAAACCCAATAATTAAATTGCCCAAAAC
>MKYO02009009.1:476873-507925 GCA_002013955.2 Citrus medica | reverse complement strand
TCCAATTTCAGAATTTTTAAGTAATGCTTCGTTAATCCCAAAACTTTCTGAAATTATGACTTTGCCCAAACTTTGTGAAATTATAAAATGACCCCAAAAACATTTAAATAATTTCAAATAAGTCCAAATCCGAAAACTTTAAAAACATTATCAAAGCTTTTAAAATACATGTGGTTTGTTATCATCAAAATCAATATTTATAGCCATATAGGCTAACACTTCCCCTGAGGTTTGATGTATTGACACTTAGATAGAAAGTATGCCCATAATTACAGAGACCTCCCCTGCCGTCTATACTCAGTTTCGTATATTGTCAGTATAGGAGGGTAGATTAGTAAAAACACATTTAAAATTGAAATAAGTAAAAAGCTAATTTCAAGATGAACCCACTGAAACACTCAAACAATCCCGATGAAAATCAGTAACCACTAACTAGAGGATGGAAGAATGCTTGCTCTCTTTCATCAACCTAACTCATCATAAAACCATTTTCTCTTTTAATCAACCGAGGCCCACATGCACTCCTCATCTCTAAATGATTTGAAGATGAAAAAAATCATATTTTTATTGCCAAGTTCCGCAACTTTAACTTAGATTTATTAACAAGAAAAGCATCGATGGTGGCCTATGGGTGGTGTCAGGTGAAAATAGCTGACTATTCGGCGTCGGACATGACTGTTATTGACTTGAATTCAAAGAAGGTTAGTCTTTGAAACAATTTCAGATTTAATTTTTTTGGTTTAATATTTATTATGTTTTAAAATAAAATTGAAATTTTATTTTATTTTAATCATAGATTGGGTTTTTTTTATTGTTTGAAAATGAAAATGGGCTGAAGTGTTGGAGAACGGTTGGCATTGTGTTGTTCATAAAAAAAAATGATATCAATTTGTTGATGTATTGGAGAAGTTGCATGTTGTTTATTACTTTTAGACCTTAGCTATCTGGATTTGTCAAGTTAAGAGCTAATCATAACATATGTGTTAGAAATTAGTGATTTTTATGTGACTTCTTTGCCAAATGAAAACGGGTTAGCACTATTATGAAGAATATGGATGCTATTTGGAGGAATTAACTTCTTAACATGTGCTTGAACTAAAAATACCAATGCATATTAGAAATTAGTGAAGTTATATGCATTAATAATATTGGAAAATAAGGGTTTGTTTGTGATGCTTTGAAGAAGCTGAAAAGGATATTGCTTGTGCTCCTTAATATGGAGAATTTTTAGTTGCTTGATAAAAAAAGCATTAGTGACAAATAAAATGAAGAAATTTTGGATGATGTTTGTGTAAAAGATTTAAATTTTGAAGAAATTTGTTTTATTAGTGACAAATAGCAAGAAGGAATTTTGTAAGCCCGACTGAAAAAGATTGAGATAACATGTCTCTTCTTATTCTAGATTCTTTTTTCTTTCTTTGTTTTACTTCTCATTTCTTCTTCAGCACATCTAGTAATTGGCACGAATAATTGGAAGGAAAGAAGGCAGAATATGCTGAAAATCTGAAAAGTAAGGTAGCTATACGTCACAAAGAAATGGAAGAGGAAAGGGCAACAATTGAAGTTAGTGGTGGAGATTGAATTCTTGAGTCAAAGGAGATGGTTGAAAAAATCGGTGTAACTAAGAGCACTTTAATGATCAATGGAATTAAACAAATGTTAACAATAGGTTGTTGTCTATTAGATATACCAAATTTGGCTTTGAACTGTTGTATTATGTTAAATTTTTAAAATTTAATTCACTGTATAGTATTGCTAGCCCTAGTTTCCCTACTATATTTTTTTTCTTTTTACAATTGATGAATATTTGATGTCAATTTTTAATTTCCCAAAGGTGTTAAAAGTGTAATGATTAATTTGATATTTAGCACCAAGGGTACTTAATTTTTAATTTTTTTTTTCACTGTATACTATCGCTAGCCCTAGTTTCCTAGTAATTTTTTTTTTACTTTTTACAATTGATGAATATTTAATGTCAAATCTTTGTTTCCCAAGCGTGTTAAAGTGTAATGATTAATTTGATAGTTAGCACTAAGGGTGTTGAGGTCTTTTCTCGAATCCAAGGTATTTTTGACATATCACCAGTCAACTAACAGTCAAAGAAACTGAGTGCAGACGGTAGGAGAGGTCTCTATAATTACAGTTATACTTTTTATCTAAGTGTCAATATGTCAAACCTCAGGGGATGTCCCTAAAAATTACCAAAAAAGCATTGAGAATGATGTTGATTGATCTTTTTTTTTTTAATCCGTGACTCGCTATGACATTAGATTTAATTAATCAAATGCCAAAAAGTACAAATAATGTTTTAGTTTGTTTAATTAACAACTATTACGATAACTAAGGATGACAATGTGGTAAGGTGAGGGTGGGGAGGCCTACCCCATTCCCCACTCCATTAAGGTTGTGTTTACTTGTTGGAGTGGGAGTGAAGAGTGTGGATTCTTCCCACTCCAGCGTTTACTTCCACAAAATGAGAAGGAATTGGGAATACCACTCTGTGGGCCCCACTTATTTTTGGAGTGAGGAGTGGGATTGGGACTCCTATTGGGGGAGGTGGGAGTGGGAATCCACTCCCACCTCTCCATTTTCTACTCTTTTATTTTTAATTTGATTTAATATTTTATAATTAATAAAATAAAATAAATAATATTATATTTATTTGAATAATATTATTATATTTATTTGAATAATAATATTATATTTAACTAAATAATAATTTGCATTGATTCTAAGTTAAAATTATTTTAAAATAATATTATTATATTAATAGAGAATTAATAAATATAATATTATTATATTTATTTTAAAAATAATAGTACTATATTTATTTAATATTAATAATAATAAATAGTTTATTCTAAGAAAATATTAATTTTGTACTAAATAATATTATATTATTATTTTATATAATAATAAATTTAATATAATTATATTAAATAAAATAAAATAACATTTCATTTTATATTAAAATTACAATTAATAATTTATTGTTCATAATTAAGAATATTAATAATTATAATAAATNAATAAATATTTTATTCTAAAAAAATATTAATTTTGTACTATATTATCAATAATAATATTTCATTTGTGTTGCTATTATTAATAATTTTTATTCACATAATTTAAATTAAAATTAATAAAAAATTATGATTTACATAATTAAGAATATTAGTAATTATTATTAATTTATAAATATAATAAAATATTTATTTTATTTTCCAAATATATTTTTTATTAATTTTTTAATTAAAAATTATAATTCTTTACATAAGGATAAAATTATAATTTAAAACAATTTACTCCCAATCCAAGACAAAGTAAACAAATAATTGGGATTCTGATTGACAATCCATACTTTTATTTAGTCTAAGTAAACACCTTACTCTCACTCCCACTCCACACTCCTAATCCAAAGATTCCCACTCCTCAGGATTCCCACTCTAATCCAAAAAGTAAACGCAGCATAAAAATTTCACCTCCATTTCCCACTCTATCCCCCAATAAATTTAGTAGGGTGGGGATGGGAAAACCATTTCCCAAAAATCTTTCTCCATTTCCTATTTACTTATTTTATAGTAGGTATGGATAAATAATTTCAATAAATTAAAATTTAGAGACTTAATTAAATCATTACCATATTATATCGTATCTAAATTATTAAAAAATCCTCAAAAGGTTGAAA
Organism: Citrus medica; assembly: GCA_002013955.2. Lineage (NCBI taxonomy): Eukaryota > Viridiplantae > Streptophyta > Magnoliopsida > Sapindales > Rutaceae > Citrus > Citrus medica. The sequence continues at coordinate 504,237 of MKYO02009009.1, read as the reverse complement.
TAATATCTTGAAATAATATCAAAACTAAAAAATATTTGAAAAGAGCAACACCTTGAGAGAGAAAAATGATGCGGTGTGTGCTTAGAAATTGGGTTTAAGAGAAACTGTTGCCTTATCGTTTTATTGAACAAGTGTTATTTGCCATCTTAGTTGTGGGCTGAGCAACATGTCATTGGGATAAAAAAATGGAGCAGATGACAATTACATCTTGTCATCCAAGCTTCATAAGTAAGGCATGTGCTTATCACGTGCATTTACACATTAAGCTTAGCTTGAACTGATAGTTTTCAGAAGCGTTTTAATTTCACTTATTCTTAAGCATGAGAGCAACACATGTCTAAGGCTGTTATAGGTTGTTATCAAGAGCGGGAAAGTCTTGAATTTAGTTGTAACAAATCCAGAACATAACTGGTGAATAGAGAATAATTAGCCTTGGCAATTTATCCCGACCCTATTTTTGGCCCGATTAACCCGATTTTAATTTTTAGGGCTTTGACCCGAATTTTCGGGTCTCAGGTCGGGTTAGAGCTAAATTTTTTAGGCCCTAACAAATTTTAGGTCAGGGTCAGGTCGGCTTACCCTATTTGAAAAAAAAAAAGCTAACACGAGTTTTACACACACACACATCACAACATCACCTGACCCGAATTATGAGTTTTTATTTGTATAATACATTTTTTTAATGTTGGGTTATGGAACTAAATTGTGTGTTTTTATTTGTATAAGACATGAATTTTTTATTTTTTATTTATTATGTTGGGTTGTTGAATTGAATTGTGTATGGCTAAAATAGTTGTGGAATTACATTGTGTGTTTTTAATTTAATTGCATTGTGTGTTTTTCATGTTGGATTTTGGAATTGATTTGTGTGGGGGGTTGAAATGGTTGTGGAATTGAATTGTGTGTGTTTTTTTATTTAATCGCATTGTATGTTTTTAAAGTTGGATTATGGAATTGAATTTTAAAAAAATTCCTATTAATTGGTTGTTTTGTGAATTATTTTGTGATTAATTGTATTGTATATTTTGCCTTTGTCTTGTTAATTATTTTAAATTAGAAAAATAATTTTTTTTGGTGTTATATTCATGGTATTGTAACTAGAAAGAAAACAAAAATTAAAAAGTAACATGAATAAATTTGGGATGTGGTAATAAAATTACAAGATATTGACAAATTTGACTTGTCTAAATTATTGAATTAAGGTGCATGTATAGAAGAAAACATTAAAATAACATGAAAATAAAAAAAACATTAAAATAATATGAAAACTATTTCAGTAGAGTCGGGTTCATGTTCCGATTCAGGTCGGGTTGGACCCGACCCTAACTATAAAATGTTTAGATTTTTTTAAGGCTGAGCTTCAAATTTTTTTTAATTGGGTCGGGCTCGGGCTTTACCTTTTGCTACTCCTAAGAATAAATTTAGAACTCTCTAGTCCTATATATTGGGTATTAGAATGATTGATTTTTAGAGAGTGAAAGCTTGTAACTTCATCTTTTTGCCTTGTATCTTGTTATCAGGGAGTGAATAAAAGTTGCTAATCTGTTCTTCAGTGGATGTAGGCTACCTCCAGTAAACCACTTAAATTTGTTGTCCCTTGATTGTTGTTTTTGTGTGATTATTCTGTGTGTGTTTGATTTGCTATTTCAATTTTAATCAATTGTAAGAGAAATTAGATTGATCTTGGTGATGAATTGGTGAAGTTCCAACTTCCAACGGCCATGGGGAAAGTCTCTGTTCTGGCTCTCTCTCTTAGAGAAATATAATGAGAGTGGAGAGTGAGTCTATAGGACTATTGTGGTCACTCACATAAGTTGGCTGTTTTGGTTCGGGATTTTATCTCATTTTTTCTTTCTTCTTTAGCAGATCGTGAAAGTAAACAACGATATCTCAGTTTTCAGAAGCAAAATAGTTAAGCACTCATAATGGACACTGATGAGCTTATTCGAAGGTGCCAAGAAATATCCTTAGAGGGAGAAAAGAGAGGTAAGGTGTCACTTAAAAGCAAAATGAAGATGATAGGCCAAAAGATGGTGGACGGCTGTCTCTTGGGAAATGTGTTGTTGGCTAGAGAAATCAACATCGTGGGTCTCAAAGCAGCACTGCAACAGGTGTGGAGAACTCTAAGAGAAGTGCAGATTGAAGAAATGAGGGACAATATTTTTTTATTCAAGTTCGGAACAGAAACAGATAAGAGGAACATTCTAGCAGGGGGGCCATGGCACTTTGATAGAGCTTTGATAGTGCTAGTTGAACCACGAGGCATCGGGGAGATAAATAAACAAGTTTTCACTCATGCATCATTCTGGATCCAGAAACATAATGTCCCCATCTTGTGCATGAATGAAGAGACCATCAAAGAAATTGGGGGAGAAATTGGAACAGTGGAGGAAGTGGGTACAAATGCCTCAGGAGAATGCTTTGGCAAATACGCCAGATTGAGAATTTCAATTGATATTACTAAACCTCTTATTAAAATACTGGAGTTAAATGATGAGGAAGATGTCGAAGGGGAGTGTGCAGCAGAAAAAGAATCAGGAAGGGAGTCTGCAGAAATGGTAGATACAGAAGCTGATAAGAAGGAAAAAGAAACTACCAACGAAAATATCATCCCAATGCCGGTACTATATGAAAGGATGCCAGATTTTTGTTTTGTTTGTGGATGCATAGGCCATCAATACAGGGAATGCAAGCAATACAAAAACCAAACAAGAAAGGAGATGGCTTATGGGCCATGGCTGAGAGCACTCACAATGGCAGAAAAAATCAAGTTAAACAGAGGAAAGGAGTGATGGAAAGCAGAAGAAAAGAAAAATGATAGCGGAAAACACACAAGGTACAAACCAGAGGTGGCCTCAAAGATGATGAAGGACCAACACATAAGCAACATCAATAGAGCTGAGAATGAACATGGGTTGACCCGATTGCAAATGGATCCAATATTGGATAATCCGCAGACGGAAGGGACGAGTGTTTTAAGGTTGTCAGAAAAAAGTCTCACAAAGTCAATGCAACCAACAGATATTGGTACAGTGCCTCAAAAACAGGGCCAAAAGGCGGGAATCAGAAATTTAAATGAGAGGGAAGGAGAAAAGGGAGATGAGCAAAATGGAGACTTGATGAAAGAAACAGGAGAAATGGGACGACTATCACAAGTAAATGAAGCCCAATCAGAAATGAGCCCAATAAAAACCCAAGCTGTACTAAGTTGTGAAGAAAGTGAGAGGCTGAATAAAATAAAGAAACGAAAATGGAAGCTCCAAGCGAGAACCATCGAAAAGAACTCTTTGGAAGAAAATGGGCCAAAGCTTTTAAAAAAGCCTTCAGGAGATGCTAATTGGGTGAGCCCAGATGGAAAAAGAAGAAAAATAAGCAGTTTGGACCAAGGTGAAATTTACTCGATAAAAGAAAAGAACATGACAAAATGGGCAACACAGCAAGACGAAGATGTCGAAATGATAGCAATGGCAGCTGATTCAACTCTGAAAGAATTCATGGCGGTGGCTGGTAGCCAGCACCGCCCACAACTATGAAGGTTCTAGGCTGGAATGTTCGGGGTTTGGGGAATGACCGAGCATTCCGGGAATTCAAAAAGATTCTCCAAATGCAAAGGCCTCAAATTGTGTTTTTGTGTGAAACTAAGATGAGGGCTGAGCAAATGCGGGTGACAAGTAAGAAGTTAAATTTCGAAAGTTGTTTTGCCATTAGTAGTAGAGGTAAAAGTGAGGGGGTTAGCTCTTTTATGGAGCTCGGAGGTAGTAGTGGATATTAAATCCTATAGTAGCCACCACATAGATGCAGTGATTCATTCGGAAAATGGTAACTATTGGAGAGGTACAGGGATTTATGGCCATCATGAGGTAGAGCAAAAACAGCATACATGGACTTTGCTGAAGAGATTAGCTAGCTTATACTCATTGTCATGGCTCTGTTTTGGAGACTTCAATGAGATTCTACATACAAATGAGAAGACGGGGAAGATCGATAGGCGTGAGTCACATATAAAAGATTTCCGAGATGTGGTAAAATCCTGTGGATTGAGAGATTGGGTTTCAAAGGCCACCAATTCACTTGGTCTAACAGAAGGTTCAGCCCCCAGCTGGTAGAAGAAAGATTAGACAGATTCCTTTGCTGCAAAGACTGGGGTGGTATGTTTCACGAAGTTGCAGCAGAACACCTTGAAACATGGACCTCAGACCATAATCCGATAATGATGGTGCTCGAAGAAAGAGGCAGAAAAAGAAGTTTTAAGAGAAGAACTTTCACAAGGGTGCATTATGAGGATATGTGGAGCTCTTATGAGAAGTGTCAAGAGATTGTGAAGCATGAATGAATTGAGAGTAGAAGTTGGAATTGTGAAGATCCCGTCTCTCAGTTAAAAAAGACAGCCAAAGACTCACTTGCAGAACTAAAGATGTGGAGTAGAGAAGAATTTGGTGGAAGGGAAAAGAAGTTGGGAAAGTTGCTGGAAGATTTAAAGAATTACATATAGAGCAACAACTATTATGAAGATGGTAATGAAATTAAGCGAATAGAGAGGCAGATTGATGATTTACTCGTGGATGAAGAAATTTTCTGGAGGCAGAGGTCGAGGGCTGTTTGGTTGCGAGAAGGAGATAAAAATACGAAGTTTTTCCACTCCAAAGCCACAACAAGGAAAAGGAAAAATAGAATTGGAGGGATCTTTGATGAAACCAATAAGTGGACTAAGGAAGCAGAGGATATTGAGAGGATATTTTGCGAACATTATGACAACATTTTCACCTCCAATAACCCATCCCCAAGCCAAATAGAGAATGCATTAAAAAACATGCCTCGTAGAATCACATAGGAGATGAATGCCCAGCTGGACCAGCCCTTTTCTGAAGCAGAGATCACAGAAGCATTGAGTCAAATGCATCCAACTAAAGCCCCTGGTCCAGATGGTCTTCCAGCTGCTTTTTTCCAAAAGCACTGGAAGTCAGTGAGCCAAGGAGTCATTGCCACATGCTTGCAAGTCCTTAACGGCAGAGGTAACCTTACTCCTTTGAATCATACTTACTTAGCTTTGATCCCAAAAGTTGAAAAACCGAAGAAAGTTGGGGATTTTAGACCTATTAGCTTATATAATGTAATCTATAGGATTATTGCAAAAATTGTCGTAAATAGGCTGAAACTGATCTTAAATGATGTAATCTCACCAGCTCAAAGTGCCTTTGTTCCAAATAGACTTATAACTGATCATATAATTATTGGATATGAATGTCTTCATAAAATAAGGCTTAGTAAAGGGAAAAACATGGGTTAGTGGCTCTGAAATTAGACATCAGTAAAGCTTATGACAGAGTGGAATGGGATTTTTTGAAATGTACCTTAGAAAAATTGGGTTTCTCTCTTGGCTTTGTTGAACTGATAATGCGCTGCATATCTACCTCATCATTTTCGGTGCTGATAAATGGGGTAGCTAAAGGGCTAATCCAGCCTCAAAGAGGGCTCAGGCAAGGATGCCCGTTGTCCCCATATCTTTTTATACTTTGTGCAGAGACCTTTACAAATCTCCTAAATCAAGCAGAAGCTCAGCAGCTCATTCATGGGATAAAATTCAGCAAGGAGCTCTCCATTACTCATCTTTTGTTCGCGGATGATAGCTTGATCTTCACAATAGCTACAAGGGAGGACTGCACAAATCTGAAGAAGATATTCGATTGTTATGCAGCGGCTTCTGGCCAAATTTTCAATTTCGAGAAGTCATCTATGTGTTTTAGTGAGAGTACCAGGCATGAGCAGAGCGCTGCAATTAAGGCCATTTTCCAGCTACATGTGGTCTCAAGGCATGCAAAATACCTCGGTTTGCCCTCCATGGTGGGTAGAAATTAGACAAGTTTTTTTAAGGACATTAAACTCAGAGTTCTTGGCAAAATTTTGAGCTGGCAGGCAAAACTGTTCTCTTGTGGAGGAAAGGAGGTGTTGATAAAAGATGTCGCTCAAGCGGTGCCTGCATACGCAATGAGTGTTTTTAAGTTCCCTATAGGTCTTTGTGAGGATATGCAGAAGACCATTGTTGGTTTTTGGTGGGAGAACAGCCAGAATCATAAGTCAATTCACTGGTCAAAATAGGAAAATATATGCCAAGCAAAAAGTAGAGGTGGGCTGGGGTTTCGTGATCTGTCGAGTTTTAATCATGCCTTAATTGCAAAGCAGAGTTGGAGGATTATCCAAGAGCCGAAGTCGCTGGTAGCAAGAGTTTTGAAGGCCATATATTTTAAAAACTCAAATTTGATGCAGGCTCAGCTGGGTTCACAACCTTCGTTCATATGGAGGAGTATTTTATGGGGTCGAAAAGTGATAGAGCAAGGGCTACGTTGGAGAATTGGAGATAATCAGCAGGCTCTAGTGTACCAAAGTCCATGGCTTCCAAAACCTATAACCTTTCAACCGATATCCCCCCCCCCCCATCTTTAAGCTTAGACACAACTGTTTCAGAGTTGATAAATGAGGATCAGGAGTGGAAAGAAGATGTGATTAGGCATCACTTCCTGGAAGAGGATGCTGACCAAATGTTGAAAATATCACTGCCAAGGCAACCGAAACCAGATCAAGTAATGTGGCACTATGACAAAAAAGGCAATTATTCAGTTAAGAGTGGCTACCAATTGGCTTTAAAGCTGAGATTTCCGGATAAGCCAAGCTGCTCGGGGGAGAAATACAGATCATGGCATGCTATCTGGTATCTTCAAGTGCCAGAAAAAGTTAAAATATTCATGTGGAGGGCAGCAAATAACCTATTGGCAACGACAGAAAATTTATGGAAAAGGAAAGTTGTTCAATTCCCCTGGTGCCAGAGATGCAAAAAAACAAGAGAAAATGTCTGTCACATGCTTTTCGAATGCAAAGTTTCAAAGTAAATTTAAAGGCTGACCCATTTTATGGAGGACATTCAGTTAGGCAACATTAGAGATGTTTTTAGTATGTTACAGGATTTGACTACAAAAAGGAAAAAAGCTGAAATGGAGTTGATAGTTGCTGTGTGTTGGAGCATTTGGCACTTAAGGAATCTTGCCATTTTCAAAAATAAAAGGGAAGATTCCCATCTATCAGTTGCGGCAGCAGAAGCTTTGGTGCAGTCCTACAGAAGAATCCAAATGCCCCAAATGTCAGAAAGTCCCCATACAAGTCCTGTTATTCAGCAAAAATGGAGCTACCCACCAGAGGGCTGGTTCAAAGTAAATACTGATGCAGCAGTAAAAATGGAGCAACAAAGAACTGGTTTAGGAATTGTGATAAGAAATTCTGAAGGGAAGGTTATGGCTGCAGCAATGAAGCCCACAAAGTTTCTTAGCAAAGTTGATTCTGCAGAAGCTGAAGCTGCTAAGTTTGGTCTGGAGATAGCAAAAAACGTTGGTTGTTTCCCTTTAATTATTGAATCTGATTCTAAGGAAGTAGTGGATTTAATCTCTCTCAAAAAGAGCACAAGAACCGAAATCTTTTGGGTCATCTCTGAAATCCAAGATCGGATGAAGAGGCTAAAGAAAGTAAAGATACAGCACACTCCACGAGGGTGTAATTCTTTAGCTCACACACTAGCAAATTTGGCTTTAGAGCTAAATGATTTTGTTTTTTGGGTAGATAATATACCAACAAACTTTTTGTACTTATTCACTCATTTGGATGAATGAAAGTTATACTTTCTCTCAAAAAAAAAATATATACGATAAATACTTGATGAATAATTAGTATGACATTATTTTATTTCAAATGATAAGAGTATGTGAGATATTATTCACTAGGTTGATAATAGATTCACAAACTGTATGTGAATATATTTTTCTTATCGATTTGACAAAATAAATGAGATTATTTAAGATTTTTGCCAAATTAACAATCTAAGGATCAACTTTAAAATGTTAGTAGCTTTTTTTACTTTTTCCATGACTTATGACACAAAGTTATATAATAATTGATTGAAACATCTAAACCTCCTTACAACTCATTCAACATAAAAAATCTATTCAAATTTACTTGATATATTTACAACTATTATATACTTAGCAAAATTTATTTAGTAATGATAGAACTACAAATTCTTGAATAATATGATGTGACCTAATTAAATTAATTAGACTAAATATTTCTTAATTCACGTGGTTTGTTTTTATTAATTATTTTACATTTTCATCTAACTAATAAATTAATATCATAACAATTTATAGAAAATAAATTTATAAATAATTTATAGCTCTATCATTAATAAATATATTGAGACTTAACCTAAATCAATTTTGTTGTAGCACAACCCAAATTTCCATCATCACTAACATTTGAGGACATATCTATCCTCTTCTCATATTTGTGATAATATTTGAGGACACATCTATCCTCTTCTCATATTTGTGAGATCAAATCTACGCCTATCGAATTAAGACTGCAAAAACCTGAACTCATCCAGCTCAACTTTTTCTAGGGAGGGTGGATTACCATTAGCCCGTGACTTCAAACTGCTTTGCAAATTGGTATAGCCCTGTTGTGCAAGGTTTGCCTAGACCCAAGAGCTGAAACCAACTGTTGAACCAGTATACCATCACCAAACATCAATACTTTACCATCTGTTGAACTTAGAATCTAGATTGAGCATCTAACACCCAAAATCACCGTCGCCACAGCTTTGTTCACCACAGATGGTTCACTTGTAGTAATCGGAATAGCACATGCTCGAGGGGAAAAAATGAATAAACAAATAAAAATCAAAATGGTATAATAAACATCACTCATTCTCGTACAAGTGTACTACTGCCTTCCAATCCCATTACAATGTGTCTATCAAGTAAAGTTGTACAAAGCCATATGGGAAAAGCAATAAGGCAGGTCAAGAGTTCCTTTTGTGGGTCTCATAATAACTGTCGAAGTGAAAGCCAAGAAGATGGACACATGGACATGGGCACAAAATTATTACAGAATATGAAGAATATTCTGCCACTGAGTTATACAAGTTCCGGCATAAACTACTACATCAATTATCACCACTATTTTAAGAGATTCATCCAAACTCCAAAACATCAGTCATTTTCACTCTAAAATTTTATCATTACAAATGAGCAAAAGTGTAGGTAATTGCAATAAACAATTGCAGCTGTCCGAAAAATTTGCCCAATCTTCTGATTTCTATCATGACGCTAGCCTATACAACACACATCAAAACAAGATATCCAATGACAGTATTAATGTTGACAGAACTCCAGTGAGAACAATTAAATATGCCCCGAAAATACAAGAAAACAGAAGTCGAAGCTGCATCAATTTTGAGAGGGATGCTGGAGGTTTTTTCACCTTGTCAGCAAAGCAAATCTAGGAAATTATTCCTTTCGGCTTAACTACAATAACTGGCAAACATTCCCGTCCCACCAAAGTTGTCTGATAAGTACTCACATGTTTCTAGCACCTAATCTCGTATGAACCAGCTTTGGTAATATAACGAACCCACTCAACAGTATTGTACCCACTCTTCTCCCAAACCTGCAGAAAATTGCCAGGGTCAATTCCAAGTTCTTCCTATAGAAGGAATGCCTTTTTTCTGAAGTGAAAAACAATTACCTTGAGAAAACGAACACGTAAACCTGATGCTGTGAACATGGGAACCTGCAATGACAAATATAAAAGTCAGTCAGTTTCCTCCTCTGTAAGAAATTATGCAGATTATGTACATGTTTAATTTCAGATGCTGTAAATGAAAAGCTAATCTTTCATATATTTTCAACACTCTTCATATTCTCACAATGCTTAACTTTTACAGATAACAAACAAATAGCTAAAGCTACATAACTGTAAAGCATTCATAGTAACCATTTATAGATGTCAAGCAACATCTATCTTCTACAGAATCAGGGGATAAAACGTTATCAGAAACCACATTACCCCCTTCTAAACTTTCATCCGTAGGAAGAAAAAAAGTAATCACCAAGTCTAAATCCAAGGCAACATTGATCAGTTTTTTAGAATAACGAACCACAGACCTTCTTCAACTATTCAGATCAGCCAATCACAGTCAAGGTTCGATAGAAGGATAATGGATATACTCCCAAGTAACTCAAGGATAATATTCCTCGTCTCACCAGCAGTAACCTCTCGCATTTCAGTTGAAAGCAATGGAGAGGGCAAAGTAGGCAATAAGTTCCAAATGTAACCAGTGATTTTGCATAAGATAGAAAGTTATAAAGAAAAACAAAAAGCTTATTCTATTTATAACTTATTAACCAGTCCATTTAACCAGAAAATGTTTACTCCAACTGCTGTCTAATAATGCTAATCTAAAAAGTGCAGACTGCATGATGGAATCCCAGTACAGTACCATGAGAACAACATTTGATCTCCTGACTATACAACATGAAGTTAACAAGGCAACAAAACAATGCATAGCACATTATCATGCGACAAATAAAATTATTCGCATGAATGCAATTTAAATAAATTTCAGTAGAACATAATAAGAAACCTGAAACTCCATCTGAATTGGTGGCCTTGTCCACGATTTCTTTTCGGCCATTGTGGAAATCAACTCAACCTCTGCACTCATGGTTGGCTCAGTTTGTCCTGGAAATTTTCTTATCCTGCAAAAAAAATGAAAAGATGATACTAAGCAACTTTTTGGGATAAAACCTAAACAGCAACATGAACATAAATGAAACAAAATAACAAGAGCAGATGTGTGAGAAGATAATTTGAGCTACATTATTTCTTGTTTGTAGAAGAAAGAAAAAGGTTTAATTGTTGCAGCTATAACAGAAATGAAGTATTACAGTTAAAACACACTGCATCTGGCCTCAAAATACTAAAAATTATACAACTAAAATAGACATCAATGCATAATATCATGAAATAATGATGACATCATGACCTGAAATCAGAAGGTTAAATCTATTGAGCCTGCTTAAACTCCATTCTCAAATCTGCATTTACTAATATGAAATAGAAATTGTCAACAATGAACGAAAACATTTTTAGATGCGTGGAAAGCACGTACAACCCAAAGATCAATGAGGCTAATGGGGTTTATGCTATTTCTCACCTTAAGTGCTCTACTAGAAAACCAACCAAAATTAGCACAGAAAAGCACTGTTACACCTTGATCTTACACAATTATATTTTAAGACTTACAAAGTATATTCAAGCAAGTTTTCAGAGCACTTCAGTAGTTAATTGTAGTCAAAAGCCTCTGACTTCATATCACTTTCAACATTTCTACATCTAAAAGCTGCCAAGATCTCATGTTATTGGAATCAAATGCATCTCACTGATGCAGCCGTACATGAATTTCATAAACTCAGTAGGCCTTTTCATTAGCATTTTGAAGTTGAAATATATTCCAACTAGCACATACATAATTTCAGACTCTCTACCATCAATTGGGGTTCAGATATATGTTTCTGATATTTCATCCTTTTCCAGACAGAGTTACTTATAATTTTAAAAAAAGAAACAGAAAAATAAAGTACATTTGATGGTGTTCAAAAGGAACTTCTATATGAAAACTGCAGGAAAACAAGAAACTTTCTGAGCACATAAATAAAAAAGAAATAAACAGATAAAAAGTTAAATTTAAAAGAAAAGCGTAAACAACATTGTGATAGCAATGTCAAATAAAAGTTAGAATCCAAATAACGAGTTGAAATACTCACTTCCAAACCAAGCAATCAATTGAAGCATTGTACTTTGCCCGGCCTGATGTCACTTGGAAACTTGTCTTTGCCGTCTGTTTTGGTACAGGAATTTTGATGACAACCCCAAGCGCAAACATTTTTGCACCAAAGACACTCTTTATCTGAAACTTAAAATACATAAGCCAACCACATAACTCTGGAAATCTAAAGACAGCTTCAGAAATGTCATGGTACAGACCTTAACATTTACTTCCATACGTGTTCGACCAAGTTCCTTAATAGTTGGCAATACACGGAATGGAAGATTTACACCCTCGGTGATACGATACCTAAGGAAAATAAAACAAATAACCAGACATTATAATTGATAACTTATAGCACCCACAACGAGATAACACAATATTTAATATTTATTAGAGACTCCCATATAGGAATGACAGAGAAATCAGCTCATAAGAAATAAATTATGAGTAGGGAAACAGTGGCTGAAACAAGAACTAAAATAATGAGTGAAGAGTCCAACTTAAAACCAATAATGTTAACTTCCATGATCTGTGGGAAAAGATTATTGAAAAAAAGAATAAAAAATGGCTATAAACCAACATAATGAACTTCCTGAAAACTATTGTTGATCAAAATGTAAAAGTTGTTTAAGGAGCCCAACAAGTTGAAAAGCATGAAATCCATCAAAATGAATATCAAACAGATCTTATCATTGTTAAACAGCAAACAAACAGTATCATGTTTGATGAAGTGAAGTGACAGAAGTGGGGAAGAACCGGAAAAAGCAGAATTTATAACAGGCTGAGGTGCCAATAAATGGAGCAAATAACTGTGATGGCATGCTCAACTACTGGATGCTCCTTTTTTTTTTTTTTGGAAATGCTTCTTTTGTTAGAAAATAAAGAAAATGAAACAATACAAAACATATGAGATGGAATCAGTAGACAAGCAGGATTAAATTAACCCGTTATCTGTGGATTCCACCCCTACGGTTGTCTGGCCGCTGCCAGATCACAATCTAACTTCCAGAAAACAGATTTGGATCGGTTTCCAGAAAACAGGCAGTGATCACACTTTCTATATTGCACCACAGTTTGAGAGAGAAATCAGAACTAAAAACTGTTTTCTGAATACAAACACTAGAGATGCAAAACTAAAAACTACAATACCATAAACAAAAGCAGGATAACAATATCAAGGGCTCATATCAAGTGTAAAGAAATTTACAAAATCCTTCACTGTGGGAGAACCCAAATTGAAAATGGGAAAAGAAATTACTTCCTTCTCCAGCAAAATCAAATTGGGTCTTTGTTTTCATAAACTTTTAACCCACTCAAGCCCTCTCTCTTTGTAATCATTGCCCTCAACCCTTCTACAACCAAAAATTGTAAAGAAAAAACATTGGAAACATTTTACAAATCAAAGAAGAAAGTCTTTTAAGTTTTCCTCAGGTGTGTTAGTTCTTCATGTGGGAAATAGATTAACCTAGATGCATCATGTCAATCAACACTTGTTGCTAAGCAAGTTCATTACTATCCCTGGGTATAAATTCATGGCTAAGCAACTGATATTTCTACTAAATGCAGGTATCTTCAAAAGCAGCAATTACTTTCAGTAGAAAATTGAAAGTTTCACATTTTCACAATTAAAGGAAAATCTGAAAAATGTATAAACTAAAGATATAAGATTGTAAGAGAAGATTTCTCAACTTACTTCATCAATTCAAATTCACCATCTGGTGGCACAAAACTCACTGTCTTCTCCGAGTTAAACCTTGTCAAGTTTACACATTGATGGAAAGTAACATCATCAAGCTCAATTGTTTTACCACTGCAAGAATAGTATTTTCAAATATTAGAAGAAACTGACTTGTAAATATAATTATCGTAAGAAATCAACTAAACAAAGCAAACTTTGCACTGTTGAAACCAAATTCAAGTAAAATCAAAAGGCACCATGATCCAAATACCAGAATTTTGAAATTAAAAAACAGCAAGTAGTATGTTTAAAGGATAGTTATAAACAATTTGTACATAATCATCCTATAACAATTAAAAATGAAAAAGAAATATATAGAATCACTACACTATGAACTGTTCTAGGAAACCATGAACTTTATTAGTTTAAGCTAAAACACTATGCATGACAAAAGCCATTGCTAATGCAATCATTATACTAGAAGCAGGACATTGTAACAAGTATGCAGGTAACAAAATCAAAACCCTTGCAGCATAGAAAGATAATACACACATGCTATCACAGTCTAACCTCTTAGTAGGACGTGATTTCAGCTGTGACTCCTTCTCAAGGCCAATTTTGTCATTTAAACCTAACTTCAAATCAGGCATTCCCGAGAGGAAGCATTTCATAAGAATCTTCCCCGTTACATCACAACGTAGAACACTACCTAAAATCACCAAGTTAATTGTAAGCAACAAAGAAATTGATAAAATAAAATAATCATCAAAAATACTTTGAAAAACAGTTTCCTCACCTTTTGAAGACATCAGAAGATTTACACTTTCCACAATATCAAGAAAGACCTGCACAAACAAATTATAGAATCCAGTAAATTGGTTATCATGTAGACTCACAGAGAGAGAGAGAGAGAGAGAGAGAGAGAGAGAGAGAGAGAGAGTTTAATCACCTCATTTTTCTTGTAAACAAGTCCCTCTCTACGCCAACCAACTGCACCCGTAACTTGTAAAGTTGCATTAGGGACAGGTCTATCTGTAGGCTATTTATATTTGCACATGACAGAAATAAAACATTAAACATTACTTAAATAGCAGGAACATAGAATATTAGATGAACCCTTAAGCACATGCATCAGTAAACACATTATTTGAGGACAAAGATGAAAAAAATTAATCAGAAACAGAAGTCATAGAAGTCTGCCTTAAGAAAAGCATTTACTAAAATATGTTACTAAAAAACAACTAACCTTGGATGAAAATGGTGACCGCACCCCTTCTTGAGTGATATAAAGCTTTAAAATCTCAGGAGAGAGATTCTGCGGGTAACCAAAGTCCATGATTTCTGCATTATAGAGATTGATCACAATCATTCACGCAATTTAATGGTTAATTTAATGCCAACTTATGGAGTAAAAAGATCTTAACAGTGTTGTAAACACACAATATTTTTCATTTTAAAATACCAACTTGTACAGTTTGATTCAATTGCATCTCTTTTATTTTTTATATTTCCAGATGTGATATTTGAAACGCACAATATTTTTCATCTTAAAACACCAACTTGTACGGTTTGATTCTATTGCATCTCTTCTATTTTTTATATTTCCAGTTGTGATATTTGAACTTAAAGGACTGTCCACTGCCGAATTCAGAGAGAGAGAGAGAGAGAGAGAGAGAGAGAGAGAGAGAGAGAGTTTAATCACCTCATTTTTCTTGTAAACAAGTCCCTCTCTACGCCAACCAACTGCACCCGTAACTTGTAAAGTTGCATTAGGGACAGGTCTATCTGTAGGCTATTTATATTTGCACATGACAGAAATAAAACATTAAACATTACTTAAATAGCAGGAACATAGAATATTAGATGAACCCTTAAGCACATGCATCAGTAAACACATTATTTGAGGACAAAGATGAAAAAAATTAATCAGAAACAGAAGTCATAGAAGTCTGCCTTAAGAAAAGCATTTACTAAAATATGTTACTAAAAAACAACTAACCTTGGATGAAAATGGTGACCGCACCCCTTCTTGAGTGATATAAAGCTTTAAAATCTCAGGAGAGAGATTCTGCGGGTAACCAAAGTCCATGATTTCTGCATTATAGAGATTGATCACAATCATTCACGCAATTTAATGGTTAATTTAATGCCAACTTATGGAGTAAAAAGATCTTAACAGTGTTGTAAACACACAATATTTTTCATTTTAAAATACCAACTTGTACAGTTTGATTCAATTGCATCTCTTTTATTTTTTATATTTCCAGATGTGATATTTGAAACGCACAATATTTTTCATCTTAAAACACCAACTTGTACGGTTTGATTCTATTGCATCTCTTCTATTTTTTATATTTCCAGTTGTGATATTTGAACTTAAAGGACTGTCAACTGCCGAATTGAGCACAGTCTTTCTGTCAATCTCTTGGTGGAGTAATTAAGTCCTACGGTTACACTACTTTGTTAGTAAGACACTTTCCACACTTCAATTGATATTTTCTATTTAGCTATTTCTTTATCACATTTTGGTAATCCAGATAAAATTTGAAATCCAAACCCTGATTGGGATTCCGGAATGGAAGGTAAAAAGTACAACCATGGTCTGGAAAACGAATAAGTATCACGAACAAGATGAACCATCTTGTTTAAGTTATCCTTATAAAGCTAGAAACTCAATACATTTTATTAGAATCAACAACATCCAAGAGATGCAAAAGCTGTGGGAAAGAGAATTTATAGCACCAAAGGAACTATTTGTCTGGTTTAATAAAGACATTAAAGAACTCATATTATAGTATATTTCCCTCTCCCTCCCTTCAAAAGAAAAAAAAAATGAATATGATGTTACAGAACCTGGAAATACAGAATTCTTCCTTCACAGTAACTGAGCTGTTCGGGAAAATATTAAAGTACAATTATTTTTTGCAGGTTGGAATTTCTATTAGATGCTTTGAACTACAAAATTGTTTAATTAAGCAGACTATGGTGATTTTCTGTGGACATCTGAGAAGAAAAAAAGAAAAAAACAATTTATTCATTTCCTCACATGATTCAACATTATACTTAACCTAGAACAAATAAACAACAAGTTATGCACTGCAGCCATCATAAATTTATCTATCAAAACATATTTAACAATCAATATCTCAGTTGAATCCCTTACCATCCAACAGCTCATAAATCAGAACAAAATTATTCCGAATAGCATCTTCATCGAAAGCACCACCAAAATAAGATTTAAACAGAGCAACTGCCTGCACAAAAAACAGCAGCCTAGCAGTATTGAGCTACTACTCATCGAGTACATTCTAGGTATGAGCTACATGAAGATGATAAATATTAAATACCTCGACAACAAACTTAAATGCGCAAGCGACATTAGCGTTGCTGCTAACAACAATAACAATGTAAACATTGCTGATTCTCATGTAAAAGAAAGAGCAGCCTCCGATCTGGCGCACCGGACACGTCCCTAATTCTTTTGTTTGCATAATATGCGTTCGAAATGCATCCACCATATTTCCCCTAAAAAAATTATAGCGAAAAGATTTGACATTAGTTTTAAGAAAAATGGGGAATGGGAAAATGCAGACAAACAAATGAAATTTAATATATACATTAAAAAAAAAAAGAAGTAATTACCCGACATCGTCGCGATAGAGACGATTGATGAGGACATCGCCACGAAGATTTAAGAAGTAGATAGCAGAAGCAGCCACCGGCATCTCCGATCCAGTGGGATCAACGGTGATAACTCAAGGTGAGGGTCCCAGATCTAGGGAATTTTAAAAAGAAAAGACGGTGGTGGCAGGGATTTGAAATTGGGGGAAGAGGACGATGAGAGTTTGTTTAGAAATTCAAATAGCTCGGTGCGAGTTTTTACAGAGTTGGAACTTGGAAGTCTTCAGGCTTTAGCGACGTACTAACACTAGTCCCTGTTTCACACGTGCCGGCGAGTGCGTTTCATGAGAGGCCCAAAAAAGAAATGATTAATCGAAGTGGATAAAAAAAATAAAATTAACTCAAAAGAATTGAACAAAATGTAAACAAGCTTAAAAGATGGCATTGAGGCAAATATAAAAAGATAAATAAGAAGTTTTTCATTCGTGATGATCGATTTTAAGCTCTGTTAGGTATTTTAGTGTTGCAGGAATTGCAAAACCCGGATATGAATATGGACGTAAGTGTATTTGGATTTAGATTCATATTGTTGTTTTGTAATTTAGATCTACGTATAAATTTGTAATAATTAATGTAGATTCGGATGTCAGTAATAGTTGTACAAATTTTAACAAGATATTTTAGATATTCGGATCTATATATTTAAAATATTTATTTATAAAATTATAATATTGTACTTATTTTAAAAAATAAAAATATTAATCATCAACTATTGAATAAATCTAAAATAATTGTTAATAATAATCTAAGTTAATTATTTGTAAATTTGTAAAAAGATATAAATAAGAAGTTTTTCATTTGTGATGATCAATTTTAAGCTCGTTAGGTATTTTACTGTTGAGGGAATTGCAAAACCCGGATCTGTATTTGGATGTAAGTGTGTTTCATTTAAATTCATATTGTTGTTTTGTAATTTAGATGTACATTTAGATTTGTAATAAATAATGTAGATTTGGATGTTGATAATAGTCGTATAAATTCTCACAGGATATTTTGGATATTCAGATCTATAGATTTAAAATATTTATTTGTAAATTTATAATATTGTACTTATATAAAAAAATAAAAAATAAAAATCATCAAATAATGAATAAATCAAAAATAATTGTTAATAATAATCCAAGTTAATAACACCACAAATGACAAATTTAAAATAATTTAAAATACTGAACAAATCTAAAATAAAATATATGGGTTCTTGGTGTGTTATAATGTTTATGTGTAATGTATTTTTAGCTTAAGACTTGTGTTTTCTTTTATATATATATATATATGGTTTATGAAAACAGAGGAAGGTTACTTCATTAAAAGGAATGAGAGATTTTAAAATATAATATTGCACTCCAAGACTTCCTACCTAGACTCAAACCAAGGGTTCCCTTTTATAGGCACAAGGGAACTACTATTACACACTGTTTACATTATTGACCCTTATCACTAACGAATCTACTTTACAACTCATTCATACTTTATGTCACATCACACTCTCATCCTTATCTCTAAGGAGAGTACTTAATACGGATACAAATACAAATACATATATTATTATTATTATCACCATTGCTTCCACTGTGGGGTCCACTAAGCTTCCGCTACAATCCAGAGTTACCACTAGTTGACGTGCTTTGTCTTGACCTCTGGTTCCATCGTTCTTCGGATGCTGCGTCTATGTCTTTTCCCATATCTGGCCATATGGGGTCTTCTATGTCGTCTGGCTGTGGGTTTAGTTCTGGTTGGGGCCATTCTTGGAGGTCTAGCCAATGGGCCATTTCTTCAAGTTCGTTCCTCCATCTGTCAATATCTGGAGTGTCCAGATAAGTGACTTCCTTTGGCCTGCCATGCCGAGTGAGGTAGTCATTGTACCTTTGCTGCATGTCTGCTGCTTCGTCTTCTTCGCCATGGAGTTTGAGATTCCTGATCTCTTCTCTGTAGTAGAGATCTGGAGTACTGCAGACTTGTGGGGAAACTGGGCTGTGAGTATTGTACATAGGAACAGTCTCATATACATCTACCAGTGCTCTTCTTGCATTCCAGCAGCCTATCCATATAGAATCTATTTCCTCATGTGAGTGGTCATGCTGGACCACCTGGACAAGAGGCTGCTTGTATCTTCTCCAGGTATCCGTGAGCTTCACAATCACTATAGTAGAGTGAGTGATGTGATACCGGTTGATAAGCTTTAACGTTAGGATATCCTTGAAGATAGGAGCGAACATTCGGTCGAACCATCTTCCTTTGCCATATCTTCTGCTGGTGTGGATGAGATTTGGTTCGAACAATATCGCCGCCGGGTAGATGTTAAGTCAATACCACGTTATGTAATAGGCTTGTGGGGTTATGTCACAGATAACATAATGACCTCAGTTGGAGTTCTCGTCTTTTACAAAGTGGAAGGTGCAACCGATCTTAAAGACCGTTTCATGCATCTGGTCAGGATTTGGATGAGGATCAAAAGCTCCCTGACATCTTTTATTATGGGCAGGTCTGTGTTCTTGCATGGCCATGAATTGCCATACCCGCCATGTTAGAGCTTGATCTTCTGGATCTCTTTTGTGGGTGATAACTTTCTCAAAGATATCTTCTTGGACTTCTGAGGTAAGCCATGCGATGAAAGTGTTGAGATCCTTGAGAAAGTGCACTCTAGTTTCGTGAGCACTAGAGCTGCCTTCTTCCTATCTTCTTGGGAGGTTCCTCATTCTGATCATGGTGATTGGTCTGGAACGAAAATCCGCTACAGTGTTGGATTCTCCTTTGATGTGTCTTAGTTCGAATTTGAATCTCGAGAGAGACTTAGACCACCTTGCAAGTTGGGGATCTGGGATTTCTCCTTCCTTTCTTCTGAATAATCCCTGGAGGTATTTATAGTCTGTTTCAATCACAAAGGGAGTTAGTGAGAGAAAGAACTAGAACTTCTTGATCCCTTTGACGACTGCTAAGACTTCTTTCTTAGAGGAAGGGTAGTGGCTTTAGGCATCGTTGAAATGGTCAGATTTATAGCCACATACTTTCCTGTTTCCCTCAGATTCCTCTATCCACTGTGCTCCCTAATAATGGTCACTAGCATATGTCTGTAAGATGAGCTGTCCTTTGTCAGGTATCTTTAATGGTGGAAGTGACTGGCACTTTTGCTTTAAGTCTGTCACAACTTTTGTCGCGTCTTCCGACCATTGTGGGGCACATTTCTTTAAGTGTTTTGATATCTGACTCGTCATCTTTGACAGGTTCTACACATGGTCTGCTGCATAATTGATTATCCCGAGGAATTGCTGGATCTGCTTTCTGGTTGACAGCTGGTTTGGGAATTGGGATATTTTTTCAGCAATATGTGGCTGAGGAATGATGAATCCCTGTTTGATGTGTAATCCCAAAAAGTCTACCTCATCAAGGCCTATCTTCATCTTTGGTTCTGACAGGGCTAACCCATGTTTATAAGTTAGAGCATTGAATTCAGATAGGTGCTCAGCATGTTCTTCTTCACTGTTGCTGAAGATGAGAGCATCGTCGATGTAGATAAGGTAGAATCCTGAGATGGATTTGTATACCTCATCCATTCTGTTTTGGAATTCTGACGGTGCATTCTTTAGGCCGAAAGGCATCATGTTCCACTCATAATGCTCATGGGGGACCACAAACACTGTTTTGTGTCTGTCTTCTTCCTTGATTCCAATTTACCAAAAGTCTGACTTCATATCAAACTTTGAGAACACCTTTGCTCCAGTAATGTGTTTCAAAAGGTGTGTCCTACGTGGAATGGGGTATCTTATGTCCTGCAAACAATCATTCAGTTTTCTGTAGTCTATCACTAATCGCTTCTTTCCACGTATATGTTCTGAATGCTTGTTGACATAAAATGTCGGGCTGACCCAATGAGACTTAGAGGGCCTGATGAGCTTTAGATTCATAAGTGCTTGGATCTCAGTTCTGCTCAGGTCTTCATCATGGGGCATGCCTGGGTGTGAGGCTGTCTGGTGAGGCATGGTCCATCCATCCTTGTAGGGTAAAGAGACGAAATGTTGTTCTCTAGCCTAGAACTGGTTTGACACTTCTGCACAGCACTCTAAGAGTTCCTTGATTTGGGGTTCATATTTATAGATAGGGTAGTTTTCTAGTTTTCCACCCTCCCCCAAAATGGAGTGTTTTTCAACCCAAGGAACTTGAAAAGAATGACTCTACCATCCAGAGGATTACGAAGGGTATAAGAGAATCTTTCGGGAAAAAAGGCAAAAGGGGCAACCAGACTAAAAAAGTCGGTACCCAACAAGATATCTTCGCCCGAATAATCAAAAGAAAATAAGCCATGCCTGATCATGAATGGTTGGATTTCTATTGGTCGAGTAATCTTTTTGTTGTAGAAATCTCTGCCACTGGCGGATCCGAAAGAAACTTTAGTAGGAACATAAAAGTGCTTGGGAACACAAGCTTCTCGGATGAACGAGCACATTGCTCATGTATCAATGAGAGCAGTAAGTGCTACTTAGGTATCCTCTGATAGATTGAGGATAATTTTGATGTGTGGTTTGAAAAGAGATGATGGTTGCATAGAGGGTTTTATCTGCAAGGGATCATGGACCGCCATGATAAAGTCTGTATTTTCTGAATCGCTGTCAGTGCTAGTAGAAGAATCGGTTTCTTCACTACTGGATCCAGGATACTCATCGAGTGTGAAGATGGCTCCAAGTGGACTCTCTGACCAGGTATAGATTTCATCATCGAAATCGTCCTGCTGGATTAGTTGGAGGAGTTTAACTGGGAGTTTCTTCTTGGATTTGCACTGCTTAGCATAGTGACCTTTCTTTCCGCATATGAAACACCTACCCGGGCCTTTCTTGTGGTGCCGCTTTTTTATGAAGCGATGTTTCTTTCCTTTGTAAGGTTTCCAGGGCCGTTTCTCTTTTCTCTGTTTGCCCGGATTGCAGGAGCACATTTTGTCAATATGTTGGCAACCAAACTTGTTTGGTTCCTCGTTACAGAATTTTTGCAGAAAGGATTTCTCAATCTGCTTCATGTGTTTCCGCAAGCCCTAGGATCTGCAATGGTTCTGGATGAGTTCCATTGACATTTGATAGAGCTGAGCTAGGCTGAGCTGTGCTAAGTCAATGATTGCATTAGCTTTGAATTTTGCCTCCATCATTTCTGCAATTGGTCCTGGCATATTCAACACAAACGTCCTGTGGATGGTGTCAGATGTTTTGTCAAATGTATAATACAACCTTTCCTGCTCCAGGTAGTACTCTTCCATTTTTCGAACATCACAACACTTGTTTTGGAGAAATTATTTTTTCTACAACTTCCTCTTCTCTTGTGAACTGGCCTAGAAAATCTAAAGATAGATTTTCCAAAAGACTTCCACAAGGATCTTCTCGGCTGAGAATGTGCTGTCGTTGATCTCTTGTTAGCTTCCTTCCCTACCATCGTCGTAATGATCCGACGAATCCTGCAATCAGTCTTAGTGCTGCTGATCTTCTGCTCAACTGGGGGGCTCTTTGGCATTCGCCTTCATACCAAGCCACCATTTTTTTCAAAATAAGCCAATCTTTTTTTTTTGCTTTAGACCGTCAACGTTCCTTTGGCATTCGCCTTCATACCAAGCCACCATTTTTTTCAAAATAAGCCAATTTTTTTTTTTTGCTTTAGACCGTCAACGTTCTAGAACATCTTGCCAATTGTTGAGTGCCCGATTTGTACACGGGTTTCCCACTCTTCTCCCTCAGACACCTCATCTATATGTGGTGCCTGCTCTGCTGGATTGGAAGAGTCTACTCCAGATACAGTTGGTTCAGCAGTGGGATCAATTTGACTAGTAAATTCTAGGGCAGTGAACTGGGTTGTTCCTGAATGATGTTGAGTTGGTGCTAGCCGGTTAGGATCAGAAGTCTGACCCTGTGTTGGGTTAGTAAATCTTGCACGAGTATCCACATAAAATGAATTGGCAGGATTTGCTCGTTGCATAAGAACTGGTATAGGAAGGAACTGATCATCTGAGGAGACATTTGTCTCATCGCCAGTATCATCTTCTTCGTTCCATCTTGTAGCCTTTTGAGGCCATGGATATTGCGGAGGAGGAGAATAGCTTCTCCATAATGCTTTCTGACAGTTGCCAGATGCATTTTCCTCCCAGATATGCCATGGTTTTGTGGGTTTGCTCTTCCAGTGTTTGGACACGTTCTTTCTGGTACAGCTTTCCCTTGTTCTTTCCATTTCATCTTTATCTGCAGCTCCTGTCATGACAATCATGTTGATTGATCTGGAAGCATTATCATGCTGTTGTGAGAACTGCTGACTAGTCATCTTATGCTACTTTCGGGTCTTTTTTAGCTGTTTTCTAATAACAGCTAGATCAGTAAGAATTTGCTGTTGAGTGACCATGATATCTCTGAGAGCCTGATTCTGCTCTACAACATTGATGTTTGACCAGTTGAGTGCCTTCTATATGGGACCAAACTCAGTTGGGTTAGTTTTTTGAATAATCCATTTGGCTGCATATATACCTCCAGGAATATCCCTGAAAAATTCATTATCAAGGTCTGGGGTGGTGATCATGTTGACTGGACCTATGATTCTGCAAGAGGTCGTCCTTCTTGGCATATGTGTGCACAAAGAAGGATGCTTTCCTTCAAGCTGGCGTTTCTCACATGGGTAAAGGGCTTTGGTCTCTGTAGGAAAAGAGACTGATACCCTTCCTTCCTACAACCTGCTTATCTTTGGGACCTCATGGATCTGTTGAGGTTTATTATTTTTCTCATACTCATTGATTAATTGTGGTGGAAAAATGAGTTGGTTTTGCCTATAAGTCCTAGGTTGAAAGACTCTGCCATCACCAGTAAGAAATCTAGTAATAAGTTTGCCAGAGCTGCTCATGGAGAACAAATAGGTTTAGACTTTATAGGTCATGGTGTGGTGAATTGCCAAGGCAGATTCATCAGGTTTCATGGTTAAACCATTGACCTGAACTAGTACCTTTATGGCATTTGTGAGGGATGGCCAGTGTATGTCAAGGGTGAAGTTTGGTTCAACTTGGAGGACAACATGACCTTGGTTAAGTCCTGCTTCAACAACAGTTATCAAAGCCTTTTCAAAAGTTTGCCATCTAGTATCTAGAATGGCAATGAAACATGTGATATCCTTTCCAGCTAGGAACAATGGTTGTATTCCTAACTGGATTGCTCCAAGGTGCAAGCCTTTGTATCCCTGCATTCTGTACCTTGTAACCTCATTGGTAGAGATTATGGGAACGTACGTTTCTTTTGAGCTAGAGGAGATGGACTGGACAAGGATTTCAGAGGATTTATAGATGGTTTTAAGCTTAGGTTGTCTGATGGGGATAATGGCTCTTAGGTGGTTAAGAATAGGGCTAATATGGTAGTATCCATAGGGTTCTAATGGATCAAGTCTGAAGGACTGAACCGCTCTCTCACTGCTTTCATCCTCTTGGGTTTCATAATGGAAGTTTATGGAAGGTGAGCTATCAGTAGGGACTCTAATGGCCGAGGTGGATGCTTGGTCAGAAATTGGTTGGTTTGTTGATCTGTTACTGTTTTGGTTTTCCATGGCTAAAAGAAATCAAAGGGTTTTCTATGGGGTGATAAGCCCTGAACACGGCTTTCTTGGCCTTTAAAGGGGCACCACACCTTACAGAATTCACTCTGTAGTGTTTTAGGATGGAAAATTTAGACAAGTAGATCAGTATCCAACAACTTTCTGATGTGGAGGATGACATAACTTAAAAGTAAATTTTAACTCCCAAGTATAAGAGTGTCTTGTTGTATTATAACTCGGTGAGTCCGAGATCGATCCACAGAGAAAAGATTTAATTAGTTTATTTTATTTTATCTAAAAATTGAAATTAAAACTTGAATATAAACAACTTAATTTAAATGAAACTATGGAATTGAACTAGTTAGGGTTATGGATCCACTCTTAGAAATAAATAAAACTTAATAAATTCTTTTTGCCAATTTATTTTAGATTTATTACTCAAAAGATTAATTATACAAATTATTATTATTTTCCCTTTAATTTTATGATGGATTAAGTATTTATTGTGCCAAAGTTTAATTTGTCTACAATAAGTCAAAATACCATTTCACCATACGTTATATTAAGATCTTAAGAATTTATTGTGCCAAATTCATTTGTTTGTCTACAATAAATCAAATTTTCAAAACATAAAACATGTATAAAATTAAATAGAAAATAATTTAATTTATAAAATTAAACATAGAATTTGATTAAATCATATTTATTTCTTAAGAGTTTCACCTTCCCCTAACTAATATTATTTAGTTAAGCATAATTAAAATAAAAAGAAGTAGTAAAATTGAATTACTTATAATTAAAAGAAATAAAAACAACTAAAATTGGAAATAAAACTAATTTTATTAATGAAAATAATTATACAAAATATTAAAAACACACCTGGAAATCAAGATTACAAGGAGATGGAGAGAATTTGAGAAGAAGAGAGTTGTAGAGAGATGATTAAAACATAAAAATGAGGCCCTATTTATAGAAAAATAAATTCATAATCCAGTGCTTTGCGGTCCATCATAGGCTTCATGCATGTGCTCCTCACAACCCTTAGATCAAGATCCAATGGCTGGTCAAACTTCAAAAGTCAACATCACACATGGCATCATTTGACTCGTCCGATTTACCCAAAGAACGGTTGAGATTTGGCGGGTTAATGGGTGGATCGGGTCGACCCGAATACAAAGATTCGGATCCTCCAACTTGCTTCACCAACCATTGCCACGTGGCACAATCATGGCCATTGAATCATGAACGGTTGAGATTTAGTCAAGATTGCCAGTTATCCCATGCACTCATATCTATTGTAAGCTCATTTCATCATCCAATCAGTGCTCGGTCAACAGGAAAAGTCAACTTTTTTTACACAAGCCCAATTTTAAGCCGATCTTGACTGATCTTAAGGTTTTTAGACTTCCGGAATCCAAATTTGACCTCCGTTTATCTGTTTGGAGCCTCGAAGTACGTGAAATTAATAATTTTCCTAATAAACACATAAAAATACACAAAATTAAATATATTTAAAACATAATTAATAATTCATAATATATTACATAAACACTAATATAAATTATAACATAAGCATAAAATAACATATTATCGCTTGATAATTAAACAATTTTTAATACTAATCACATGCCTCCCTTTTATATTGCAAATTAGGGTAAACAAAAACCCATGAGCGTGCATGCGTTAAATTATGAAACATGCAGATTGTGATTCTGTGGTTGACTTGCGTCTAAGTTTTCTCCACATTGCTCCCAGATTGCTACAGTACTGGTTGCTCTAAGATCCGCAACCACACTGCACTATTCCCGATTGTGCTTTACTTCTTTTGTAGCCATCTTCTTTCCTCTTCTTGCTCATCTAATGTCTCAACATCCCCTCATGAATTAAGACTTTCTAAAAACCTACAATTATGCACATGTTTTTAGCACAAATTACTTTGATTCAAGTAAAACTTATTAAGACTTAACTAAAATGAATGTTTATGCAAACTATAACCAAAATGTAATAAAAACACCTTATTTAATTTCTAAGTGATCTTGATTTAAGTCTAGAAATGATGTAATAACTCTTATTTCCTAGAGTTATCACACCCCCAAACTTAAACCATTACTTGCCCTCAAGTAATAGCACATACTAACCCTTCACGCAAACAATCATGCACACAACTTTAGCTCTTTTATCAAATTTGCAAGGATTCTTCTACCTTCAGATCACAATCCCAATCATGCAAAATGACCATAGTAAATCAGTTTTAGACTTAAGTTTCTTTCTGTCCATAGTGTGTGTGTGCTCCTTTGATTGAATTCCAGATATGCTATAACATCTCCAAGGGACTGCATGTATTTCAGCAGTGATAACATTTCATTCATAAATGGGGTAGCATAAATTTCACATACTCAAACTGTGATGATTTTAAGATTGATAACTAGGGAATATTCAATCTCCTCACTGTAACATTTATCTTTCATGTGAATGTCAATCAATTGTAATGATGACATCCAATTACTCAAACCATGCCCAGATTAGAGTTGCTGCAACATTATCTGTAATATAATCTTATCGAGAGGTATTTTTTACTCAAGGTTGAACATGGGGCTTATGAACAGACTTGACTACTCCATGCATTAGACAGAGAACTTCTTTGTTGTTTTTTTTAACATGTGCTACATCATTGCTCATAACTCTTACTACATTTGAACACAATTCTGCATATGGGGTACATACTCAGATCTGGTTACTCAGCAGCTTGAGCCATTGGAACAGAGTTTATTTCATAGATATCACAGTCAATCAAACTTGCTTCTCCCCCCCCCCCC
>MKYO02009009.1:440173-476648 GCA_002013955.2 Citrus medica | reverse complement strand
CCCCCCCCCCAAACTTGAGATTTGCTGTGTCCTCACAAGCATACATAACAAAGGCACACGAGTTGATAAGGATATGGAAGACCTTAGGAAATACCACACAAATTGACAAACAGTAGGAAAAAAATTTGTTTTTTTTTTATAAATGAAATGAACTAGCAAGTAAAGAATACTCCCTTATTGTGGGGACTGCAGCACATGACGAGATGCTATCAGCAACTTTTTAGAGATGCATGATGTCTATTTTTTCTGATATGGTAGAGCAGACTTTAGAAGTTTTTATGGACGACTTCTCAGTTTTTGGAGAAACATACAATGATTGTTTACACAACTTGGAAAAAGTTCTTAAAAGATGTGAGATGACCAACTTAGTACTCAATTGGGAAAAGTGTCAGTTCATGGTATAAGAAGGAATAATGTTGGGTCATAAGGTATTCAATAATGACATTGAGGTAGACAAGGCTAAGATAGAGGTAATAGATAAACTGCCACCTCCAACTTCAATAAAGGGTTTTAGGAGCTTTTTGGGTCATGCTGGATTTTACAGAAGATTTATTAAGAATTTTTCCAAAGTAGCTAAACCATTATACTCATTGCTGGAACATGACACACATTTTCACTTTGACAAAGATTGCCTTCAAGCATTTGGAGAATTAAAAAAAGCTCTGATCACTGCTCCAGTAGTTATATCTCCAAACTGGACTTTACCATTTGAACTGATGTGTGATGCTAGTGATCATTCTGTGGGAGCAGTATTAGGGCAAAGAAAGGATAAGGTTTTTCATTCAATATACTATGCAAGCAAAACTTTTACTCAAACTCAGATCAATTACACCATTACAAAGAAAAAGTTGCTACCAATAGAATTTACTTTTGACAAATTCAGAGCTTACTTGGTGGGTACTAAAGTGACTGTTTACACAGATCATGCAGCTATCAAATACTTAATTTCAAAGAAGGATGCCAAACCAAAATTAATCAGATGGATCTTACTGCTTCAAGAATTTGATCTGGAAATTAAAGATAGAAAGAGGATTGAAAATCAAGTAGCAGACCATTTGTCACGGCTGGAAGCAGACACTGGTACATTGACAATGAGGGACATCACTGAAACTTTTTCAGATGAACAGTTATTGGCAATACAGCAAGCACAGATGCTACAGCAGTCAGGATCTCCATGGTATGCAGATTTTGCTAACTACTTAGTAAGTGGGATGCTACCACCTGAGCTGAAATTTCAGGAGAAAAATAAATTTCTTCATGATGTTAGAAACTATCAGTGGGATGATCCACATTTATATAAGTTATGCTCAGATCAAGTAATACGAAAATGTGCTTTCGAAGGAGAAATACAACACATACTCGAGAAATACCATGCTGCAGCATATGGAGGACATTTTGGTGGTTATAGAACAGTTGCTAAAGTGCTGCAATCAGGTTATTACTGGCCTACTATTTTTAATGATGTTTATGAATTTGTTAAATATTGTGACAGGTGCCAAAGGAAAGGGAACATAACTAAAAGACATGAAATGCCATTGACTAACATTCTAGAAGTGGAAGTTTTTTATATCTGTGGAATAGATTTTATGGGACCTTTCCCACCATCGTTTGGGAACTTATATATCCTTATTGCTGTGAATTATGTCTCCAAGTGGGTAGAAATTGCAGTATTACCTACCAATGATGCTAAAACAGTGCTGGCTTTTCTTCAGAAAACATTTTTTCTAGGTTTGGCACTCCTAGAGCAATTATTAGTGATGAGGGTACACATTTTTGTAATAAAGTATTTGTTGCAGCTATGGTGAAATATGGAGTCAGACACAAGGTAGCAACAACATATCACCCACAATCTAATGGTCAGACTGAAGTGTCCAACAGAGAAATTAAAAAGATCTTAGAAAAAGTGGTGAACCCAACAATGAATGATTGGTCTTTACAGTTACATGACTCTTTATGGGCCTACAGAACAGCATACAAAACTCCACTTGGCATGTCTCCTTACCGAATTGTTTATGGAAAGGCTTGTCATTTGCCACTAGAGCTAGAGCATAAAGCACACTAGGCACTGAAGAAATTAAATTAGGATATTCATGCTGCAGTAGAGCAAAGGAAGCTTCAACTTTGTGAGCTTGATGAATTACGGCTATTTTCATATGAAATGCAGGAATCTATAAAGAGAGGACAAAACACTGGCATGACAAACATATTCAACACAGACGCTTCAGTCCTGGTCAATTAGTGTTGCTCTACAATACAAGACTAAGATTATTTCCGGGAAAGCTAAAATCACGATAGTCTGGCCCTTTTAAGCTGTTAAAATTTTATCCTCATGGAGCTGTTGATCTTCTAGATGAATAAACAGGTCAAGAATTTAAAGTTAATAGACACTAGGTTAAGCATTACATACATCCAGCGGCAGATTGTTCAAAGGAGGTGTTACTCCTTAAAAAACCCAACTATTGAGCAATTAAATAAGGTCAGGCTGAAGGACCTTAAATCAAGCACTCAATGGGAGACAACCCATTGTGGAGGCAGCTACCTCAAACCAAGTTTGATATCCTTTGGTTTTGTTGACAGCTCTCATTCTCTTCTATTTTATTTAATTTTTGTCTTCCATTCTTGCTATTCAGTTTTATCATTTCACATTATTGTATTCTTTACTATTGCTATCAGTTGATCTCTGTATTTTTAATTATTTTTAGAATTAATTTTAGTTTTTGTGGGAACTATATGGGACAAGTACATTCTATATTGACCAGTGAGGTTGTATGGTGGCAGAATACAGAGGCGAGCCACGTGTCAGAGGGCCTTAGCGTGGCGTATGTAATCGTTGCTAGAGTAAGCGAATGGGTGCTGCAGCAACCAATTTTATCGTTATAGTAAATTAAAAGATGGACCCTCTCACTTACCGTTGGAGATAGATCATGACAGATGGAGGCATGGATGTGGATAGAAATTGCGAAAAAATCTCCGAAATTAATGCCTTAATTTCACTGGACGATGTTTTTGGGATATGCACATTAAATTCAAAATATTTTCTTCCCTCATTTATCTTTAGTTATCGTATTTATCTTCAATCAAAGTCCACTATAAAAAGGAGTCACTGTGCGTGGTGATCTACGACACTATTCTCCATTTCCTTTGCAAGTACAACTCTTATAATTCTTAACCTCTTCTTCTCATTTTACTCTCAGGGACAATTAGCCTCAATTTGTTAATGCTACAGCAATGCCAAGGTATAAGAAAATAGCCAGCCGCCTCAAAGATCCGTCACGCTTCCAGAGTTACCACGCCGAAGAAAAATATGAAGAATTCATAAAGCCACGTAAGATTCTGAAAGAAAAAATGTNTATTTCCCTTCTGGTATCAGAGCCAAGGGGAGGAAAGTGTTTTATAGTTCAAAGAATTTGTGTTAAAGACTTGTGTTTTATTTTCATTCTTATTTGTGTGGTGAATTTTTACTGGTAGTAAGTCCCGTCTTAGGATAAGTTTTCCGTTTAGGGCTGTAAAACCATACCTGTAGCCATCCAAATAGGTCTTAGGATAGACCATTAGTCTTGAACCATGGATTCTCTGCTCTGTAAAGCATCGTCCCTCACAACATTCTTTGAATCACTAGTTCTTCCAGAAGAAGAGCTAGAAAAGGACGATGGTTTTGCAACCACCCTCGAGATCCTGTGTTACCAGTAGTCAAAGAATTTTATGCCAATTTGGTAAGCCCTGATCAGCACAACATTTGGGTAAGAAATACACTTGTTCCATTAGACTCCCGCGTTATAAATGCTTTTTATAATTTACTTGCTGAAATTAATTGTGAGTATGCCAAGTTGCTTGATAAATTGACCTCGAAAAAATAGAACACCATTTTCACAACTCTTACAATCGAAGGGGCATCATGGGCTAACGAGGAAGGGCGTATAGTTAATAGGATAGATTTGAAACCTATTGCTAAGGTATGAGTGAAATTTCTAAAATCTAGACTTATGTCCACTACTCACACTACTACAGTTTCACAAGAGAGGTTGGTCTTGTTATATGTCATTATTCGAGGGCTTCCCATAGATGTGGGTAGCATCATCGCAACAGAAATTCGGGATTGTGCAGTTAAGACTCACAGAACTGCTGTCTTGCTATTTCCTTCACTCATCACCAGCATTTGTGTAGTTTTCGGTGTTCGTCTTGACGCAAGAGATAACCATATCAAGAATGATGGTGCCTTTACGGCACGTACCATTGAGAGAGTTGCTGGAGAAAGTGCTGGAACAACAACTGAGCTAGTTGTTGTAACAGGAGCAAGACGAGCTATTGGCTTAAAACAGACAATCTAGGCACTTAGCACCAGTATAACTCAATGTGTTGAAGCTCAGCAGAGGGAAAACGATCGGTTTTGGAGTTATCTACAGCACTTGGACAACCAACTACACCAATTTGCTCTATATATGAAACGCACTCACCGGAACTTCCCTGTTTCATTGCTCCAGTAGTACAATTTTGACACCAACACCACAGGTGCTCCAGCAGAAGCCAGTGCAGAAGCCACTGCCACAGATGAACCAGAAGAAGAAGCTACAGCCAAACCACAAGCAAATGTAGAATTAGAAGATATTGAACCATCTGATCAACCTGATGAAGAAGGTGACAAGTCTGAGACTAATAGCTCACCCACAGAGGCAGAGGACAACTCTGAAAAAGAAAGTGAAGAACCTTCCGTCCCAACTCAGTCCAAAACTAGGAAAAGGCACATTATTCAAGAAGAGGAGGAGGAAGACCCTGAAGAGGAACCGTCCATTCCAGTCCTTGCAGGCAAGGGTAAGGGCAAAGGTAAATAAAAAATGGCAACACCTCCAACCTCTGAAGATGAAATGGAGCAAGTTGATGCCGAGCTGGCTGCTGCAGCAACTAGAGTTACGCCTACACCTGCAGAAGCCAAGCAGCTACTTGACATCATTGCTGCCATCACAGTTGAGGGCCAGGCAGCTGATGCATCAACTCCAATTCCTCCACAGCAAACTCCTAACCAGCCTGTTCGTACCAGTCCGCGACAATCCAACAAAAGAAAAGGTAGTACGTCTAAAGGCACTGCTACAGCAACCTCGCCACAACCAAAACGGACCAAATCAGTGGCAAGCACGCCAGCAATCCCAACCACAACTCCTCTCGCCAGCCCCGTGAAGAAAAAGACGAAGACATTGCCAGCTACTTCCCCACAAGTTTCACTAAATGATAAGCTACGCAGTGCATCCAAGAAGCGCTGATAGCATCCCCTCATGAATTATGATTTTCAGAAAACCTACAATTATGCACCTGTTTTTAGCACAAATTACTTTGATTCAAGTAAAACTTATTAAGACTCAACTAAAATGAATGTTTATGCAAAATATAACCAAAATGTAATAGAAACACCTTATTTGATCTCTAAGTGATATTGATTTAAGTCTAGAAAGGATGTAATAACTCTCATTTCCTAGAGTTATCAACTAGCAAGATCAAGAAAAAGATTAAGCCGAGCGAATTTTGAGCTTCAAGCATGATTAGTGAGCAAGGCTATAAGTTTAATTTCTAAGATGCGTTGATACTCCACTACAAGTTTTATCCTCCAGATAAACTCAAGGACGAGTTTTCTTTTAAGAGAGAGAGACTGATATAAGACGTTATTTTAATAATTTTTATTTTAGTTAGTGTTAATAATAGTATATGTCTTAATTTTTTATTCTTATTATAATTGCAATTTAGTTTTCCCTTTTAAGTTAACTTAGAAAAATAAGTTTCCTCTATTATAAATAGAGAGGTCTTGTTATTATTTTCATAACTTTAGTTTTAATTATTTAATAATAACCCCTTTTATAACTCCCATTAGGATTATCTATAAAAAATCTCTCTTGTAAAGTCATTTGGATTAGAGCATCATCTAATTTCACTTAACGCGTTATTAAAAATCTTAATAAGTTATTTGGATTCGAGGAAGATCTAATCATGCTTCAATTAGAGCATAAGCTAATTACATTGACTTGATCCGATACTGGAACGATATCCAGTGTTACGTGCTCTATCAGTTCCACTTCCACTGCCCTTGCTCCATCATTTATGACTCGATTTAATTAGCCTACATTGAGCTTATAACTTAAGTTTTTATGGTGGCAATTGTACTATAATATAAAACCACCTCACTTTATTATCAAAGATACAATAGTGCTACACATTCTAAAATTTCATCTCAAATGATGTAATATTCATTAATAGGTTAATGAGGTAATGTAATTAATTCATATTAAATTTATATAGAATCATCAACCATAAAATGATTAAAACATTACTTACTCCATCATTTGGGATAAGTTTTAAAATAAAATTCTCAAGTGTTTATCATTACTCACAAACATGTGATAATCTCACTTCATTATCTCGAATTCAATAGGATGAGAATTGAGTTAATAGCCTTTAAATATTTTTCCCCTTACCAGTGCTCTTTATTTAATTATCGATTTATGGTGTGTTTACTTGTCGGATTGGGGAATCGGAATCCGGAATCGGAATGATTGATGGTGTTTACTTCGCAAATATGGAGCAGGAATCGGAATCGGAATAGTGGGGCCCACCACTATTTGGGAATGAGGAATGAGAGATTGATTCCCATGGGAGAGGTGGGAATGAGTCTCCCATTTCTGGGATTGACCATTTTGCTCTCCCCAAAATCGAAAATGCTCACTTTGTCCTCTTTTATAATTAATTAATATAATATTATAATTAATTAATTTATATATTATGATTAATTAATAAATAAATATATTATTAACTATAATTATTAAAAATTATAGTTCTTGAATAAATAATCACAATAATTAATATATTATTATAGTTAATTAATTATTACTATTAATTAATAAATTGTTGTTTCCTAAATAAATAATCACAATAATTAATAATATTATTATTAAATAATATACTATAATAATAATTATTATAATTAATTCATAGATTATTATTAATTAAATAATATATTTATTACTAATAATTAATATATTATTAATGTAATTAATTAATTAATATACTATTATAATAATGATTATAATTAATTCATATATTATAATTAATTAATTAAATTAATATTATTAAATAAATAAATAATATAATTATTACTACTAATTAATATATTAATATATTATTAACAATAATTATTAATAATTATAATTTTTGAATAAATAATCACAATAATTATTATATTATTTTAATTAAGTAATTAATATTAATATTATTAGTTAATATATTTTATAATAATTTTAATTATAGTTATTATTATTAATTAAAAAATTTACAATTAATTAATATATTAGTTAATAATAATTATGACAATAATTCATTAAGTACTTTTTAGTAATTTGTTACAATCTAATTCATTTCGATTCCGATTCCAAGATAAAGTAATCACATTAATCCAGCTTATTCCGATTTCGATTCCTACAGTTCAAGTAAACAACTTATTTTAATTCTCATTCCAGCCCATTCCCATTCCTGTCCATTCCGATTCTAACTCATTCCGATTCCAGTTTAATTAACGCAACATTAGTTTAATTATATCACTTAAAAAATTATTTGTGAATTTTAGGCAAATTGTCCTTTTATTTTTGAAAAGTTGGGCAAATTGTCTTTGTCACCACTAAATGCTTGTTTGGTGTGGCTTATTTAAAAGTCATAAGTGCTTATTTAATTCCATTAGTACTTTTAAAAATTTTTTATAGTGTTTGATTATTTTTTTAGTAGAGTTTTTTTAACTTAAATAAGTTAATTTACCTCTACTAGCAAAAACCTAAAATTTAAGCTTTTGGGAGTAGAGGTTAGAGAGATTTTCCAAAAAATATATAATATCAAAAATATTATTGACATATTTCATTAATTATATAATACCATTTGTATAAAACTTACTCAACAAAAATTGTTGACGCTATATAAACATATTATTGCCGCCACTTCACTTTATCTCTTTTTTTTTAAATAATCAGCACTTTAATTTTGTAATTCCTATACATAACCAACACTTGAGAGAGCAATCATAGTCATAGCCAATTCGCTATATAAACATATTATCGCCGCCACTTCACTTTATCTCTTTTTTTTTTAAATAATCAGCACTTTAATTTTGTAATTCCTATACATAACCAACACTTGAGAGAGCAATCATAGTCATAGCCAACGTTTTTGGTGAGGAGGATGTCAGATAATGCGACACTTCTCATGTTCCGTTAACATTTCAGTTATATTATTAATTATCATTTTAAGTTGGATAGTATTATTTGTTTAGGAGAATATATCAATTATGTAATTTTTAATTTTAAAAATTAAAGAAACGATTAAACTGATTTTTTCTTATTAATTGATAGCTTGGATGCATTTTGTTACATGTTATATAATTATGAAAATATATTTTTTTGGTAATTTAATTATACAAAAGTATTTTTAATTTTACACAATCAAATAATTTAATAGTTCAAAAGTACTTTTTTAATTGATAATCAAATATTTAATAATTTTTTATCTAAAAGTTTTATTGCTAAAAGCTCTAATATTATAAATTTTATTTAATAAACTGTACCAAACTGAGTGTAAACCAAACTAACTCTACAGTAAAAAGTTAAAACCGAACTAAAAGGCCAAGAGAGAGAGAAAGAGTATTAGCATTGTCGTGCAGGCTGCTAGGGAACGCAAAAGCCAGCATTAGGCAACCAAACATAAGAAGAAGAAGAAGAAGAAGAAGAAGAAGAAGAAGAAGAAGAAAAGATCAACATATACTCGTTTTGTTTTCTCCAAAAAATCTGTAAACCCTGAGATTTGCGATTTGATTTGATTTGATTTGATTTGTTGGGGATGCGATTCTTGAGGAGAATAGCAGGATTTCTGGGAATTGTTAGAGACAATGGACCCGAAGTAAAAGACGACGAGGAAGACCAAGATAAGATCGATGATAACAACAACCAACGGTCCTACAATTTTCAAGAAACCGGTCTTCCTCGTAAAGGCTTTGGAGTCCAGGTCCAAGTCGCCGTCGAACGTCCTCTCCCTGGCCCGATTATCGTCCCCTGTAATTCTGGCAACGGCGGCGTCCAGGTCCCCTCTCACTTTTCCATTTCACTTTTTTATTTTTTTATATATTCAAATTTTTTCATTTAGTTATTTTTTGATGGGTTGATTTTAAAGGATATATAGTGATTTGTAATGCTAAGTAGGTTTCTGTTGACTTATTCTAGGGCTTGAAGTTTAGTAACTTCTCATTTTTTGCTTTATAATGCCAATGCTCTGGTAGAGCAATTCTTCTAGAATTTTTGGATACCATACTCAGTTTTACTATGTTTAAAAGAAGCAATTGTTGCATCTGTAATTACTTCCATTATTATCGGGTGGAATTCCCGTTAAAATGTAAGAACAGAGAATTAATGGCGCTAACAGAGTGTTAAAAGGCTGGTTGTATATATAGATTCCATTGTCTGGATGGCGCTAACAGTGTTAAAAGGCTGGTTGTATATATAGTTTCCATTGTGTGGATAACTTTTCTTATAGTCTCGAGTCATAGATAGGGAAGATCGCGGAGTTTCAGAATAAAAGGAAAAATAACTTGAATAAAGAGACGTCAAGTGGTGGGAGAAGAAATAGAAGCAAAACTCAACTAGGAAGAAATATGGATGGAAACCCTGCCTGCCTTATTTGGAAATTTCAGTTTCCTCTTTTGTAGATTGTTTAATTGTGGCTGTGACCTGTGGCTAACCTATGAGTGGACTAATCTGCGCTGTACCAGGTAAGTTTTTGGAAAAAAATTAGTTAGCTACAGAATTATCCTTTTTGAAACCTATACTGAAAAATAAAAATAAATAAAAAAATGTAAACAAGCAACCTAATTTGTCGATCCAATATCCCCAATTCACAAGACTCAAATACAACTCATCCCATTCAATTTCTGTCCAAACCGCAGCATGCCTAGCCACAACCTAGCAAGCAGCCGCAGTCATTATTATTAGTATTTTGCTCATGTAATCGTATTTCAATAATTTCGTTTGTGTAGAACTAACATTGAAGAGTAAAGCTGATTATGTCCCATATTAAGTGTATTTTTAATTTTTTATTAATAATTTCTCTTGTACAATAGAAGAGCATTTAATTAGAGAGAAGATCGAGCCCGCTCCAAAAAATGTTGTGAGCTTCTCATTGGCTGTAACATCATATGCTATAGGCTAATGTTACAAGCAACAAGGTTAACACTTTAGCCATATCAATTTATGCTTTGTGCTCTTTGCAGATGTAACACCTTTTATCTGACCAGTGTATGGGTGTTACTGGCTGCCTCCAAGTTCTGCAATATTCCAAGGTTTAGGTGCCAATCCCACAAAGCAGTGCTATCGCGTTTGACAAATTCTTTGAAAGTACTTGTGCATTTGAACTGAGTTTCTTGTGAGGCACAAGGACATTAGCTTCATTTCATAAGACTCTTTTGTTACAAGACATTTCAATTGATCATTGTTATTGACTGCATTATTTTTATGTATTCCTTTGATATAGTTTGTCTGTCAAGCTTATAAGATTGGGTCTAGGATGCTCCATTGGCGAACTTCTCCATTTTTACTTGTTTTAAATACTTTCATGTGTTATATGCTTTAGTAACTGCAATTCACCATTATGCTAAATGGCTTGGATTGTCTATTATTGCGGCGTTATTTTGTTGCGAAGGTCGTGGGAATTGATTAGAAATGGATTATGGAAGAGAACCGTGGTTTATGTGACTAGATGGAAGAACTGGATTTGAGAAACAGATTTGATTGGATTTTAGCATTGAGAATAGAGAAACAGATTTGATTGGATTTTAGCATTGAGAATAGAGAAACTTGATGTTTGATAGAGTAGAGAGAGGAAGATAGAGAAAAAGAAGAAATCCTTAAGAGTGAAGTGAAATGAGAGGACAGAGTGTTAGGGACTACATTTGACTTCCAAGCAGACTCATTTTTACCCAAACCCATGGCATATAGGATTTAACAATAACGACTTTCTTCTTTTTTGATATGATTATTCATGTGTTTAGACTTTAGTCATAAGCTTTTAGGGCAATTCATCTTATGGGACAGAAGGTTTATTGTAGGAATTCTTGGCTGATTAAAGCATTCCTTCTTTCGAGGTCAAAGCTTATGGAGAGATTAAATAAAACTTAAGATCTGGACCTCAAACAGTAGCAACATGCTTGGTTTTGTGAAGACAATTAGACAACTCTGGGTGCTAATTAATTAGTGCAGTATCGTATTTTGGATGACCTGTGAACAGAGAGTATCAAATTTATTATATTTTAGTACTTGATAATATACTTTAGTCCATGTACTACTCAATTATTGGTACCCTTGCGGAGAAAGTTCTATAACAGGAGCATGCTGCTTAAGATGAGAATACCTGTTAATAGTACAAGACCAAAAGAAGCCAGTGGCCAGCTAGTTGGAAGCTGCCACCTACTGCTTTCTTTCTGTGTCGTCGTAGTCACATGGGCAGATGGGCTTCCTAAGTGCTTCTCCTGGAATTGTCTAAAGGAGCACAGACACACAAATACACTTGTCTACTCAGAGATGCAAAAGAAAAATAAATGGAAGCTTGCATCCTGTAAACCTAATAATGATATGCTATGCAGATGAATCAAATTTTGGTCCCTGAAAGTTATTTGGTGTTCTACACTCTCTTAGTTTAGATTCTACCAAATTCTGGTTCTTCTCTTCCCTTGACTTCCTAATTGTATATTGCTTTTGGTGAACTCGATTTCTACTTAATCCCATCACTTTTGAAGTCAGCCAATTTATCTCAAGGATTTGAAGGTTGCTTTATAATACCATCATCCGGTTGTGAGATTATTGTGTCTTTTATGAGCTATAGCTAACTTGAAGGATAGGTCTTATTGAAGATCAGTAATCTTAGCATACCTATCTGCTTTCTCTGTAAAAGAATAATTTTAGCTTTTCTGCTTAGGTTGCTTACTTGATTCAATCTACAAGCCGAGTATTTGTAAACTAAGCTGTTGTTACTCAATCAGACTCTCTTGTCTCTCGCTACTGACAGGGAGGCATGCCAAAACATTCTATTTTGAGTTCAGATCTTGAAGAAACAATATCTGGTTACTGGATCTATCCCTCTATTCATAGGTGTAAGCATGTGTGCATTCCTCTGTTATATATGTTTCTTTGCCTATACTATTTTCTTACTTGAGGTTTCTTATAACAAGAGGCACAAGATTTTCCCTGAAAATTACAAACTAGAATATGTGCCTCATTCTTTGGGCTGAAGCACATATTGACCGTTTAAACGGATTTTGAGTAGAAGAATCAATTGGAATTTCAAATTTCACCCAGTTATGATTGGTAATCTTAGGGTGCACACCTCTCTTAGTTGATGTTTGGTTGGTATTAAGGAAAGGACAAATGAGGAGAGGAAAGGCATGGGAAATGGACTAAGGGAATTGTATTTCTTATTTTAGTTTGCACGAGTAATTATGGAGGAAGAGGGATAAACTATAATTTTATTGGAAAAAAAATACTGGCCACTGAAATTAATTTGTGTTCCTTTAGAAATAGTTTTATTATCAATTAACTTTTCTTTTGACTGTGATTTAATTAATTTTTTAAATTTAATATTTAAATCAACAACAGGTTTTAATAATTGCATGTTATTATACATGAGTTATGCAATAACACAAGTAATTATTTGACCAATAAAAACACCAAAATAATGAAAAATAAATTCTTCTATTAAAGCTAAGGCCCAATTAGAAATTTGAGGTTGAACATATGCAGATTAAATATTCATACTAAATCTGCAATTATGGTAATATAAGAAATTATTTATGGTAATATTAGAAATTTAGTAACCATTTTATCTTCAGAATGGCATTTCTTCTCGATCCTCAAATATTCTGCTCGGATATTTGAATAAAGGGAAAAAGGATAATGCTTTTGTTTTCTAGCAAATATTTTGTGTTCAAATATGCATTTGTGGTAATATATAATTCAACTTAATTTCTTTTAAAATTGCATTTATGATATTATAAAGGCAAAATTAGAAAATAAATATTTTAAAGGGGCAAAATTTAACAAGCATGCATAAAACTTGAATGGAACCAGTCGAATCCTATTTCCAGTCATTTTTAACCAACCAAACAGCTTAAAACGCATGGGAATCCAGATTCCATTCCTTCCCCCATGGACTCCATCCAACCAGACACCACTTTAGAGTTCATAAAAATGCAAGTATGAAAACTAAACTTCTGTGCTAACATTGTTGCAAACTGTTAATCACCAGGATTCTGCCCAACAGAACACTACTTTGGAGGACTTTTTAGCCATAATGATTGAGTGTATGTAGCAATTTTATATGAAACGGGATGTATTTGGCCTGGATGCTTGCAGGTTAAAGTGAATCCAAAAAACAGATGTGTCCCGCCAATATTGGTTCTGCAAGAAAGTCCAGAGAAATAAGAAAATTTTAAAAAGATTACTGTTGAATTGTTGGTCGGTGAAGAGTATCAATGGGCACTATGTATTACACTTTTTGGTTCACCCTTTCTCTTGGCCACCAAATGGTGGAAAAAAATTGAAGAACAAGGATTCAGAGAAAGGAGCTGCCTGTCCTTTTTCCTTTCTGTCTGTTGTTGATGTAATAGTACATTTTACGTTAAAATTTTTTCCAACTTATTGTTCATTAGTTAATCAGAAATAGTCAGCGATTCTTTTTACAATGAGGTATAACTAGTTGTGGAGTGTTCTCATTTTTTTTTATTTTTATACTTATTTGAGTTTTTTTTTTTTTGTATTAGCTATATGAGCGTTTTTCGTGGAACCTTTGTTCATATGGGATAACATCTTTCAGTCTGAACCATGCCATTTAGAGTAATGAAATATTGTTTTCATTGACCTTTTAAGTGTACCTAGCACCAATTAACGTCCTTCAGGAATGTGATTGTCTTAAGCTGTATCCATCTTGGGCTTTTGACCCTTATACGGTTGGCTTTTTAATATTTTCATGATCTTAACCTATGAATTTATATAATTATTTTGAGATTATTTCAGTATCCTTTTCTTCTCCCTCTTTAATATTTTGGTGGCTTTAGCATAGAACATTTAGTTTTTGTTCTCTTCTGGATCCAGGGTTTGAGATGGTATGCAAAGC
This sequence comes from Citrus medica, assembly GCA_002013955.2. Taxonomy (NCBI): domain Eukaryota; kingdom Viridiplantae; phylum Streptophyta; class Magnoliopsida; order Sapindales; family Rutaceae; genus Citrus; species Citrus medica. The sequence goes on along the minus strand of MKYO02009009.1, from coordinate 462,473 downwards.
GTCTTAGAATAGATGACGATGGAGATGTAGCAGATGAGTTCCTTGATGAGGTCTTACCACAAACATCGTCTAGTGAGGAAGACCAACATAGACCATTGCCAAAATTTGAAGTAAGATACAGTACCAGACCAGTTAAAGTGAAAAACCAGGTTTTGACCACCGATGGCAAAATCCAGCAGGGTGTGGAGTACCGAGGTAGCTTGCTATGGGTGTGAACAACCAGATGTGAGCTTATGGGTTTTGCATTCTATACTAAACGTACGTAAATTTAGCTCTCCTTTATCTTTACTATGGTCCTGGAAATTCTGTATCACAGTGTAGCATCCTGTTGTATTTATCTTTACGGTATAAAGGGTTTGCTCAACTGCCCTCAAGGGTTTACATTGTTAGTTTCATCAGTTTTGATGTGGAAACTGTACCTTTTCTTCGTATATGCAGAGTTATCAACCAAATTGTTTTCTATACACGATATACTGATTTGTTGATTGCCGGTCTACGAGCGTTGAAGTGGCTTCTGGCTCGATTGCAGCAGAAATGAAAGATAAATTATAATTAGACACTTTTTTTTTTTTTTTTTTTTTTTTTTAACTTGTTCATTCTAAGTGTTGAGGCCGGTTGTGTCGGTGATCAAGTTTGTTGGTTTCTTCGGCTCCTGCTAAATATTCAATTAGTGTATTATTATTAGCAATTAATATTACTGATATATGTTAACTCTCTTTGGAACTTTGGTTTGCTTCCTATATTGTCCCATTAGCAGTTCAATTATTATTATTATTTTTTTGGAAATTGTATTATTAATTATTGAGGACCTTATTATTGCTAGTTTTATGGAGTATTTACCCCCTCGTAGCACGGAATGGTTAAAACAGATTCTAAATGGAGAAAAATGACATTCTCCCAAATACGAGTTTTGTCAAATAAGACAAGTTGAGCTACTTGTGATTTTTTTAATAAACCAGTCGGTCTTCTAATCATGTATTTAGAAATTACCAAAGTGAATTCAAAAGTAGAGGACTCGTTTTTCTTCAAAATATTTGATTTTTCAGCGATCTTTTGAAAATGATACACTTGAAATATTTTTCATTCAGTTCTAAAAAATGATTTTAGGTGCAGGCATCTTTTAGTCCTTTTATTTTTGTGCATTAATCCGTGATTATCGATTTGATTTGGAGCCAAGTATGGGTAACTATTCATAAAATTTCACAGCGATGTTATCTTTTTTATTTATTTTTTTTTAGGTAATATTCAATTCACTCACTAAATAAAATAATAATCTTCAATTTATCTCTTAAAAATATGAATGTTCTAATTTACTTCTTTTTCTTGTTTAGAAGATAATGACAATTGGGAGGTGCAATAATGACTTTTTTTAAAATTTTTTAACTTTAACCTTAATAGTAGGAGAGAAACTGAAGTTTTTATACTTTTGTAGCAAATGGGACAAGTTGGGCTGGATTCAGCCTTGGTCAAGTTCAAGCTTAGAAAAATGTTGACCCATATTGGCTGGGTTTTGAACCCAAACGTAGATTTTTTATAGTAAGCATTTTGACAATTCCTTATAAAACATTTCTTTAATTAAAATTGCCTAAATAACCGAAGATAAATTAATTTCTTTTTTTTTTGAATGAAAATTTAATTAAACACTTAAATAGATTATGTTTTACAATCACCCCATTTCATAAGTTAGATTTGTATTTTATATTATAATTGAAATTTATTTGGAGAAACTTTTAAGAATTAAGAATTATGGAGATATAAATTAAATAGCAAGAAGAAAATAATTCAAGATTTTAGAGTGGTGATATTTAAATCCTTCATTTCATCTCATTAGCCTCCACTAATAATTTTTATTATAATACTTATTTTGTCTTTATATGAAATGACTTAACGATAAATAACTTTTAAGTAGACCCACTTGATAATTTAGATAATCTAATTTTATAAACCTTAATTTCTTTTAATTATTTTATTAATTATTAATTAATGTTATTGTACTTTTTGTTTTGGCGGCATTTTGATTCGTCCATGTCTCTCCTCCGGATTGGCTGGAGATAGTCTTTTTCTAACAAAAGATAGGATATGAGCCTAATATGTAGTTTGGACTGGATATAGTATGCAAACCAGCCTTTATGTTTAAGGTTTAGTGAGTAAGGTTCACAAGATTAAATAGGTGTTGATTTGGCTCGGATAAACTTGTGTTGAAGCTTTTAGTACAATTGACTTGTCGAATAGTGATTTTACGCTTAAACAATAAGGCACCTATTGTAAGATGTGGTGTGGGAGCAAATTACACCAGTAAATAATGGAGAACGGGGTTTAGAATGTTGCTTCAATACTTAATATGACTAAAAAACTGAGAAAAAAAATCCTAATGTGATATAAGGCTTTAAGACAAAATTGTAGGATGATAAAAATCCAAAAAATGTGGTTGGGTGGTGTTTTGGATGGTTCTTATACTGGTTTGCAAGAATAGAAGGATTTGGATGACAAATTTAAGAATATTGTTGTAACAATTTTTTGGAGTTTGAGGTCGGTGTTTAAGGGTTTAAGGGTGTCTATTGAGGGTGACTATTATGAGAAAAAAAAAGTGTTTTAATAGTGATAGATGGTAAGGATTGTGATGAGCAAAAAAAGTGTTTTACGTGATGGATGGTAAGGACTGTTAATAAGCCAAAAAAATAGTGATGGATTGTTTAGGTTTCTTGAGATTGAAGAAATCTAAATTGGGTTCTTTGTTCAAGAGTGAAAGTGTTTCTTGAAATGTAAAAATTATGGCTCTACTGCTAAAAAGCTATTGGATTGCTATATGACACAACTTAAAACTAATTTTAACTCCCAAGTATAAGAGTGTCTTGTTGTATTATAACTCGGTGAGTCCGAGGTCGATCCACAGAGAAAAGATTTAATTAGTTTATTTTATTTTATCTAAAAATTGAAATTAAAACTTGAATATAAACAACTTAATTTAAATGAAACTATGGAATTGAACTAGTTAGGGTTATGGATCCACTCTTAGAAATAAATAAAACTTAATAAATTCTTTTTGCCAATTTGTTTTAGATTTATTACTCAAAAGATTAATTATACAAATTATTATTATTTTCCCTTTAATTTTATGATGGATTAAGTATTTATTGTGCCAAAATTTAATTTGTCTACAATAAGTCAAAATACCATTTCACCATGCCTTATATTAAGATCTTAAGAATTTATTGTGCCAAATTCATTTGTTTGTCTACAATAAATCAAATTTTCAAAATATAAAACATGTATAAAATTAAATAGAAAATAATTTAATTTATAAAATTAAACATAGAATTTGATTAAATCATATTTATTTCTTAAGAGTTTCACCTTCCCCTAACTAATATTATTTAGTTAAGCATAATTAAAATAAAAAGAAGTAGTAAAATTGAATTACTTATAATTAAAAGAAATAAAAACAACTAAAATTGGAAATAAAACTAATTTTATTAATGAAAATAATTATACAAAATATTAAAAACACACCTGGAAATCAAGATTACAAGGAGATGGAGAGAATTTGAGAAGAAGAGAGTTGTAGAGAGATGATTAAAACATAAAAATGAGGCCCTATTTATAGAAAAATAAATTCATAATCCAGTGCTTTGCGGTCCATCATAGGCTTCATGCATGTGCTCCTCACAACCCTTAGATCAAGATCCAATGGCTGGTCAAACTTCAAAAGTCAACATCACACATGGCATCATTTGACTCGTCCGATTTACCCAAAGAACGGTTGAGATTTGGCGGGTTAATGGGTGGATCGGGTCGACCCGAATACAAAGATTCGGATCCTCCAACTTGCTTCACCAACCATTGCCACGTGGCACAATCATGGCCATTGAATCATGAACGGTTGAGATTTGGTCAAGATTGCCAGTTATCCCATGCACTCATATCTATTGTAAGCTCATTTCATCATCCAATCAGTGCTCGGTCAACAGGAAAAGTCAACTTTTTTTACACAAGCCCAATTTTAAGCCGATCTTGACTGATCTTAAGGTTTTCAGACCTCCGGAATCCAAATTTGACCTCCGTTTATCTGTTTGGAGCCTCGAAGTACGTGAAATTAATAATTTTCCTAATAAACACATAAAAATACACAAAATTAAATATATTTAAAACATAATTAATACTTCATAATATATTACATAAACACAAATATAAATTATAACATAAGCATAAAATAACATATTATCGCTTGATAATTAAACAATTTTTAATACTAATCACACCCCCCAACCAGCTTATTGCTAGCCCTCTAGCAATTAAAGCGTTATATTAAGATTTATAAAATTCACATGCAAGTTAATAGTTGTTCATCTATCCTCTAAATTACCAAATAAATGAATTCTCCCAAATTCCTTTACCACATTGATGTTCACTCATTATCCAGAATATCATCAAACCTTCTTTTGTGCTCAAGTAATTAACACAATACTTATGGGGCTTCATTAAAAGAAAAACAACATTTTCGTTCTAAAATTCATTAGAAATTATATCTTTAGGCAATAGATTATTCACACATTTTTTTTATATATTACATTTCTAACCCGTGTAGCGAGCTTTAGGTCAGTGACTCCCAGACCAGTTGACCTTAGGGCACTAGGTGTTGAAACACCCCCACGGACTTAATTACTCGGGTTTTTAATAAATAAGCAAACAATATATCTATAACCCATGTAGCGAGCTTTAGGTCAGTGACTCCCAGACCAGTTGACCTTAGGGCACTAGGTGTTGAAACACCCCTACGGACTTAATTACTCGGGTTTTTAATAAATAAGCAAACAATATATCTATAACCCATGTAGCGAGCTTTAGGTCAGTGACTCCCAGACCAGTTGACCTTAGGGCACTAGGTGTTGAAACACCCCTACGGACTTAATTACTCGGGTTTTTAATAAATAAGCAAACAATATATCTATAACCCATGTAGCGAGCTTTAGGTCAGTGACTCCCAGACCAGTTGACCTTAGGGCACTAGGTGTTGAAACACCCCTACGGACTTAATTACTCGGGTTTTTAATAAATAAGCAAACAATATATCTATAACCCATGTAGCGAGCTTTAGGTCAGTGACTCCCAGACCAGTTGACCTTAGGGCACTAGGTGTTGAAACACCCCTACGGACTTAATTACTCGGGTTTCTAATAAACAAACAATATATCTATTACCCATGTAGCGAGCTTTAGGTCAGTGACTCCCAGACCAGTTGACCTTAGGGCACTAGGTGTTGAAACACCCCTACGGACTTAATTACTCGGGTTTCTAATAAACAAACAATATATCTATTACCCATGTAGCGAGCTTTAGGCCAGTGACTCCCAGACCAGTTGACCTTAGGGCACTAGGTGTTGAAACACCCCTACGGACTTAATTACTCGGGTTCTAGATATAGAAAAATTAAAAACAATTTTTTTTTATTTTTTTTTTAGAAATATACACTTTCTACTACCTTAGATACTTTTCCTAATAAATCAAAAGAACTAAATGCTGTAAAATTTTAACTTACAACCCACTAGTATGTGTCATAATGTGTGTGTGAAGAATGATTCAATAATACCTGTTAAATGAGTAAACAATTAAATAACTTAATAACCAAGTGGAGAGTTCACAAATTTGAGTAATTCAAAGAAAAGGGAACAAAAACAACTTACTATGAATCTCAAAATCAAAATATAATACAACAAGACTATTAGGATGCGTCTCAAAAGTCGTGACTCTTTACACGGCCATCCTAGACAAAAACAAATTTTTTTTTTTTTTGGCAATAAAAGAAAAGAAAAAAAAAACACACATATTTAAAACATACGTCAATTATCCCCACCCCACAACCTAATCTAAACATTATCCTAACATTTTATAATTTTACAGATATGCAAAAAAAATAATAATAATAAATAAAAATAAAAGAGAATAATAAAAGAAGAAGAAGAAGAAGAGGAGATCTCACCTGAACTTGATGTAGAAGCTTAAAAGTAGATAACAAAGATGAAGAAAAAGTCAATTTTTTTTTTTTTTTTTTTTTTTTTTTTTACAACACCCTTAAGATTAAGAAGATGCGTTTCTAGAGAGACTACATTCTCTATATCCTGCCATCTTCGACTCAAATTTGTCCTAAGTTAGTCTTTACAAAAAAAAAATTTTTTTTTTTTTTTTTGTAAACACATAACCAGGACTAAGACATTCCACAATTATCAACTATTCCCTCCCCCCAACCTGAAAAAGACATTGTCCTCAATGTTTTAAAAGGAAAGAGAAAGAGTGTAGAAGACATCACATGAACACTACAACAGAAAATATTTACAAACGGAGAGTTAAATCTAAATCGCACTTCTTAGTACTGCTACTGTTACCGTTACCATCATTAGTCGACCAATTCAGTGCAACAGTCTGTGGATCTGGCTCTGGTGTATAAGCTTGTAAAAGATCAAGTAACTCATTAGCAGTAGAAGCAGAGATAAAGAGTTTTTTTACAGAATGTGGAACAAAATGATTCTTAATTGCATGGTTAATAAAAGTTAGCAAGCCGTCATAAAAATTATTAACATTTAACAAACCGATGGGTTTTTGATGAATGTTCAAGTGGGCCCAAGATGCAAATGTAATTAGTGCCTCAAAAGTTGCAAGATCTCCTGGCAAGAAAATAAAAGCATCAGCATGATTCATCATTTCAGATATTCTCTCTTGCATACTTGATACCACTAATTCTTCTCCAATTGGTGGGCCAGACATGCACACTAGCGGTTTTATGGGTTCTGGAATAATGCCGAGTACTTGGCTTCCTCTAGTAAAAACAGCTTCTGAGACAAGTCTTGATAACCCTCGTTTACCTCCTCCATATACAAGATTCAGTTTCCTCTCTGCTATAACACGACCAAGATCTACAGCTGCCTGAACGAACTCTTTGTACTTTCCATAGTGAAACCCAGAAAGCACACAAATATTTTTGAATTGTTTACTCGAAGATGCTGCCATTGGACTAATTTTTCAAAAACAAGTTGTGAGTGTTTGAAAAACGAGTGAGTGTTTGAAAAACGAGCTCATATTTAAAGTTCTTGGTGACATAAATAATGAGAAACAGCTGTAAATGGGTTGGCATATTTGTCAAATGACGAGGAAAGCTCGTGGCTCAATAATTCAAAAACAAACAGTAAGAAAAAGTAATGATTAGAAAAAGCAAACAGTAAAAGAAACCAAATAAATACAAAATCACATTGCTAAATGCAATAATGCAAATGATAAAATAACAGTAAAGTAAAATAACAGTGAAGTGAAAGGATATTTACTGGTAGTTGTGATTGTGGCTCACATCTTCCTCTGGTTTTACGTCCAGTAACGGCTTGAACGCCCTCTATGGGTCGAGGATCGGCTTCCCATCCAGTTTTCTTATAAACTGGCAAACAGGGTCTTTTTGAGTCAGATTCCCAAGACTTAACTGTGCACTTTGTTTTTGGAATAGTATCCACAAATTGTAAATCTCACGTTGCACAATTCCGCTTCGATGCGTCTCAAGAGATCGTAAGATATCATCTAACGATTCTTTACTCATGCCATCTTTAACGAATTTAATTTTATCTTCACGAGTATCAGAAACCATTCCTAAAGATTTACAATCTGGTCGTTTGCAACCAAGTCTTACACAGTTATGACATTTTGAGCCAAGTCGTTTAGCTCTCCTTTTCTTAGCAAACGTACTTTTACCAAAACCAGGCATGTAAGAAACAAATTGACCAGAAAACTCACCTGCTAATCGGACCTTTGCTTCAATTAACCAACGAATGTCAGAAGGAATGCCATTGATCATTAACAAACGCAGTCGTTCACAACGAGATTTGTAAATTTTCCTGAGGGCATTCTGAGGGAGAGAGGGAAAATGCTTATGGAGTTTATGTTGTATTTCTTCCATGTTTGCTTTTGGGGTTTCAGTTATTGTGGGAAACTGAAAATACCGACTTAAGAAGTCACGGAGTACCGTTATCCGCCATTTATACGGGAAAATAAATCAAAACTCACCAAAATCAAATCTGCAAAATCAAATCAAGCGTGAAAGCGAGCAAAAAGAAGCACACAATATAAAAAGGAAAATGAACTTACATTCGTCCTCTCATTGAGTTAACCTCAAGCTCCATTTGAAATTCATATATGCCACTCTCTACTGTTCTGAGTTGTCCCTCTAGATCCTCAACATAGGACACGAATTCTGGTGGTTGCAGATCCCAAAGTGGATGTGATTTACAGCTTTGTATCATGCCTCTTAAGTGAAATTTTATATACCGAAATCTTTTAAGATGTGCGAACAAGTATTTTCTCATTGAGGTGCTCATGATGTAAAATGAAAATTGATGAGAGAATGTACAACTGTCAAACAAACGCGCTTACACAAGAAAAACAATGTTAAAAAAAACTATGTACAGCGCACCAATCTAAAGAAAAAATCAAACAATGAAACGGTAAAATAATAGTAAAACAAAAAAAATCATTAAAGACTTAATCAAGAACTGGTGGGTCATCCAAATTAATTTCGGTGTCCTCGTCACGTGGGTGATGTTCCAGATATGATTTTAATCTTTGACCATTAACTTTAAATGTGACACCGTTATTTGGATTCTCAATTTCTATGGCCCCATATGAATATACATTTTTTACAACAAATGGGCCACTCCATTTTGACTTTAACTTTCCTGGAAATAAATGAAGACGAGAATTATAAAGCAACACTTTTTGACCAATCTCAAATGTTTTTCGAAAAATTCTTTTATCATGAAATGCTTTTGTTCTTGCCTTAATAATTCTTGAATTTTCATATGCATCATTCCTTAATTCCTCAAGTTCATTCAATTGCAATTTTCGCACATTACCAGCATCATCCAAATTTGAATTAAAAGCTTTAATAGCCCAAAGTGATTTATGTTCAAGTTCAACAGGTAAATGACAAGGTTTACCATAAATTAACCGATAGGGTGACATTCCTAAGGACGTTTTAAATGCAGTACGGTAAGCCCAAAGTGCATCATTAAGTCTAAGAGACCAATCTTTTCGGTTTGGGTTAACCGTTTTTTCCAAAATTTGTTTTATCTCCCTATTTGCTAATTCAACTTGACCATTTGTTTGAGGATGATAAGGGGTAGCAATTTTATGTGTAATTCCATATTTCTTCATTAAAGACTCAAATGACTTATTACAAAAATGCTTACCTCCATCACTGATAATGGCTCGAGGGATTCCAAATCGACTTAAAATGTTTTCTCTTAAAAATTTAATCACAGTTTTACTATCATTATTTCGACAAGAAATTGCTTCAATCCATTTTGAGACATAATCAACTGCAACTAATATATACACAAATCCAAAAGATGATGGAAATGGACCCATGAAATCAATTCCCCAACAGTCAAATATTTCAATTTCAAGTATGGGATTTAAGGGCATCATGTTTCTTTTTGTAATTGATCCCAATTTTTGACATTTTTCACAACTTTTGCAGAATTCATATGTGTCTTTAAACATGGTAGGCCAATAAAATCCACACTGTAAAATTTTAGCAGTAGTTTTTCTTGAAGAAAAATGACCACCACATGCTTCAGAATGGCAAAAATTAATGACACTACTTACCTCATTATCAGGAATACATCGCCGAAAAATTTGATCTGGGCAATATTTGAACAAATAAGGATCATCCCAATAAAATTTCTTTACTTCAACAAAAAATTTCTTTTTCTCTTGAGCATTCCATTGCAAAGGCATTTTACCTGTAACAAGAAAATTAACAATATTAGCATACCATGGCATTGAAGTAACAGAAAATAAAAATTCATCAGGGAAAGAATCATTTATGGGTGTTATATCATTGCAGAATTCGGATGTGAGTCTTGATAGATGATCAGCAACAACATTTTCAGCACCCTTTTTATCTTTGATGGTAAGGGCAAATTCTTGTAGTAACAAAATCCAACGAATTAGTCTCGGTTTGGCATCCTGTTTACTCATCAAATATCTCACAGCAGCATGGTCAGTAAACACAACAGATTTAGAGCCAAGTAAATATGAACGAAATTTGTTTAATGCAAATACCACAGCAAGTAATTCCTTTTCAGTTGTAGAATAATTCATTTGAGCACTATCCAAAGTCTTACTCGCATAATAAATCACAAAAGGCTTACCATCCCTTCTTTGTCCTAAAACAGCACCAACAGCAAAATCACTTGCATCACACATTAATTCAAATGGCAAAGACCAATCAGGAGATTGCATAATAGGTGCAGATGTTAAAAGACAAATTATTTTTTCAAACGATTTTTGGCAATCATCATTCCATTCAAATGGTGCATCTTTTAATAAGAGGTTACAAAGTGGTTTAGATATGGCACTAAAGTTTTTTATAAACCTCCTATAAAATCCTGCATGTCCTAAAAAAGATCGCACATCTCTAACTGTTTTTGGTTGTGGCAATTTAGATATGACTTCAATTTTTGCTTTGTCAACTTCAATTCCTTTAATAGAAACAACATGACCCAAAACAATTCCAGAAGTAACCATGTAGTGACATTTTTCCCAATTCAACACGAGTTCTTTTTCAACACATCTTTTTAAAACTTTCTCCAAATTATCAAGGCAATCATCAAAAGAATTCCCAAACACAGTCAAATCATCCATAAAGACCTCTAAACAATGTTCAACCATATCACAAAAAATGCTTAACATACATCTTTGAAATGTTGCAGGAGCATTACAAAGCCCGAATGGCATTCTTTTAAATGCAAATGTTCCAAAAGGACATGTGAATGTGGTCTTTTCTTGGTCCTCAAGTGCTATAGGAATTTGATAATAACCTGAATATCCATCTAAAAAACAGTAGTAGGGATGTCCTGCTACTCTTTCTAAGATTTGGTCAAGGAATGGTAATGGAAAATGATCTTTTCTAGTGGCTTCATTTAATTTTCTATAATCAATGCACATGCGCCAACTAGATGTAATTCGTGTTGGAATTAATTCACCTTTTTCATTTTTAACAACAGTGATTCCAGATTTTTTAGGCACTACTTGTGTAGGACTTACCCACTTACTATCAGAAATAGGGTAGATAATTCCCACATCAAGTAATTTAAGGACTTCTGTTTTGACTACCTCTTTCATGTGTGGGTTTAATCTTCTTTGAGGTTGTTGACATATTTTAGCATTTTCTTCCAAATTAATTCTATGTGTGCAGATTAAGGGATTAATGCCTTTAATGTCATTTAAAGTCCATCCTATTGCATTTTTATGCTTTTTAAGAATAGTAAGTAACTTACCTTCTTGGTCGCTTGTTAAAGTAGAAGAAATCACAACAGGATAAGTTTGTTCTTCTCCAAGAAAAGCATACTTCAATCCTTCAGGCAAAGGTTTCAATTCCATTTTAGGTGCTTCTTGTTGTTCTGTCTTTTCAATACATCCAAGCTCCTCAAATTTTGGCTCGTCATCATAATTTTGTGAAGTCTGCACAGAATCAAGCAACGAATTTATATTAGAAATATCAAGTTCAAGTTGCTTATTTGACTCAATTGAATTAACTAAACAAACATTAGAAAGTTCAGAAAAATCCCCTTTTTGAATATTTTCCTTGATACAAGATTCAAACAATTCCTTTTGTTCATCAGTATCCTCTTCATTCTCATTTTCTTCATTAGGTTGCCTGCACATGTTGAAAACATTCAATTCCAAAGTCATATTCCCAAACGATAAATTCATTAAACCATTCCTACAATTAATCAAAGCATTAGCAGTTGCCAAAAATGGTCGACCTAAAATTACAGGAATTGGTTTGTAATTATTCACAACAGGTTCAGTTTCCAAGACAATAAAATCCACAGGATAAATAAATTTATCAACTTGTACTAAAACATCTTCCACTATTCCTTTTGGTACTTTAACTGATCTATCGGCAAGCAAAAGTGTTGTTGAAGTTGATTTTAACTCACCAAGATTAAATTGAAGATAAACTGAATATGGAAGCAAATTAACACTAGCACCAAGATCTAATAAAGCATGCTCAATTCTGTGGTTACCAATAATACAAGAAATGGTAGGACAACCAGGATCTTTATATTTCAACTTATTATTAGTAGACAGAATTGTACTTACCTGTTCGGCCATAAAAGCACTCTTTCTTACCTTCAATTTCCTCTTAACAGTGCACAAGTCCTTTAAAAATTTGGCATATGAAGGAACCTGCTTGATTGCATCTAATAGAGGAATGTTAACTTTCACTTGCTTAAAGATTTCATAAATTTCAGAAGAGTGGTTTGATTTCTTTGGTTTATTCAATGCATGCGGAAATGGTGGTTCAGGTGGAACACTAGTTATTTCTTCACTAGGTGTAAGTTCATTTAGTCCTTCCTTACCCTTTGAATTTTCATCATTTTCATAAGGTTCAGGCATAGGTCTATCAACAACCTTACCACTACGAAGAGTTATAACTGACTTGACTTGGTCTGTGGGTGGATTTTGTTGAATTTTAGGATTTGGTTGTGGTTGGGCTGGAAATTTTCCTTTTTCTTGAATGGTGAGTGCAGAAGCAATTTTAGCAAGTGTATCTTTCACATCAGAAAAAGTTTGTGCATTTTGATTGTTAATAGCATCTTGCTTTCTGATGAATGAATGCATTGTGTCTTCCAGATTTTTCCAGGGTGGTGGAACATATGGTGCATAAGGCTGAGGATTTTGAAAATTTTGTGGAGGTGGTGCTTGTGAAGATTGTGCATTATTATTATTCCTCCAACTGAAATTCGGATGATTTCTCCAACCAGGATTATAAGTCTGTGAATATGGGTTTGGTTTATTGAAAGTGTTAATGACATTAGCTTGATCATTTAGACATTCTTTAAGTGCAGGCAAAGTGGGACACTCTTGAGTGAAATGATCATTCGAATTACATATATTACATGCAATTTCTTGAACAGATTTTACTTGATCACTCTTTTTATGCTCCAAAGCTTCAACTTTCCTAACTAGGGATGCAAATTTTGCTTGTAAATCATGATCTTCCCTAAGGTTATGGATTCCTCCACTAGATGGAGATGATTGTTGCTTATTTGTCAATTCAAAAGTTCCAACAGTATCCCAATGTTGTGCATTTTCAGCTAATTGGTCAAGGTAATCTAGTGCATCTTCAGGATTTTTATCCCTAAATTCACCATTACACATCATTTCAACAACCTGTCTACTTTGGGGTATTAAGCCCTCGTAGAAATAAGTGACCAATCGCCAAGTTTCAAAACCATGATGTGGGCATATGTTAAGCAACTCTTTAAATCTATCCCAACATTGGTATAATGTTTCTCCATTTTTTTGAGTGAAAGAAGTGATTTGCCTTTTAAAAGAATTTGTTCTATGAGGTGGAAAGAATTTTTTCAAAAACTGTTCTTGCATGTTATTCCAAGTTCTTACTGATCCAGATCTAAGGTTTTGTAGCCAAGTTTTAGCTTTATCTTTTAATGAAAAAGGAAAAAGCTTTAATCTAATTATGTTCATGCTACAATTTTGGTCCGTGTATGTATTACAAACTTCCTCAAAATCTCTTAGATGCAAGTACGGATTCTCAGATTCTAAACCATGAAATGTTGGTAAAAGTTGGATAATACCTGGTTTAAAGTTGAATCGAGATGCTTCTGGAGGAAATACTATACACGACGGTGCTCCGGTTCTGGTTGGATTCATGTAGTCTCTCAGAGTCCTTGGTTGATTCTGATCATGCCCATGTTGAGATTGGTTGTCTCCTTGATCAATTTGAGGATTAAGTTCGCCCAAAACGTTTTCGCCTTCATTCTCATCCATGATTGGTGGTGGAGATTGAGATCTACGAATTAACCTGCCACTTGAAGATCGAGACCAATGTCTCATGCAAAGGTTATGTTATAAAGATAATATTTACACAAATTGATAACAAAATAAAATAAAATAAAAAATAAATAAGCAAATAATATAAGTATACAAAAGAAAATTAAATAACAAAAATGGTGGTTGAACCCACCAACAAAGTAAAAAAAAAAAATAAATAAATAAATGCAAAATAAAAAAAATGGTGGTTGAACCCACCAATTAAAAAAATAAAAAATGCAAAATTAAATAAATACTGAAAATTAAATAACTAAAAATAAAAGTTAAGAGTTAGTAGTTAGTAGTTAGTTTGGTGGTTAAACCCACCAATAAAGCAAAAACAAATAAATAAATACAAAATAAAATAAATGCAGAAAATTAAATAACTGAAATTAAATAAAAGTTAGGAGTTAGCAGTTAGTAAGTTAAGAGTTAGTAATTAGAGTTAGTAGTTAAAGTTAGTTTGGTCCAAAATATGTCCAAATATGTCCAAAATAGGTCCAAAATATGTCCAAAGTATGTCCAAATATGTCCAAGTCTTGATTATGTTGAGGAATTTCGTCTAGGGATTCGTTTGCAAATTATTTTTAATTTTATGGTCAAACTGTAATTTTTAGAAGTTTAGAATTAGCAATTTAGGATGAAAGTGAAACAGTTGAAAGATGTCGGGGTCCGAACGTAATTACCAGAAGATTGGGCTAGAAACGAAAATTGTTGGGGTGAAACGAGAATTATGAAAGATATGGGGACAAAAGAGAATTTAAGAAAAGAAAAAGGGGGCAAACGAAATTTTACATATAAGAGAAAAATAAAAAACGGAAAAACAAACCAAATAAAAAACTTTTCCCCGGCAACGGCGCCAAAAACTTGACACAACTTAAAACTAATTTTAACTCCCAAGTATAAGAGTGTCTTGTTGTATTATAACTCGGTGAGTCCGAGGTCGATCCACAGAGAAAAGATTTAATTAGTTTATTTTATTTTATCTAAAAATTGAAATTAAAACTTGAATATAAACAACTTAATTTAAATGAAACTATGGAATTGAACTAGTTAGGGTTATGGATCCACTCTTAGAAATAAATAAAACTTAATAAATTCTTTTTGCCAATTTGTTTTAGATTTATTACTCAAAAGATTAATTATACAAATTATTATTATTTTCCCTTTAATTTTATGATGGATTAAGTATTTATTGTGCCAAAATTTAATTTGTCTACAATAAGTCAAAATACCATTTCACCATGCCTTATATTAAGATCTTAAGAATTTATTGTGCCAAATTCATTTGTTTGTCTACAATAAATCAAATTTTCAAAATATAAAACATGTATAAAATTAAATAGAAAATAATTTAATTTATAAAATTAAACATAGAATTTGATTAAATCATATTTATTTCTTAAGAGTTTCACCTTCCCCTAACTAATATTATTTAGTTAAGCATAATTAAAATAAAAAGAAGTAGTAAAATTGAATTACTTATAATTAAAAGAAATAAAAACAACTAAAATTGGAAATAAAACTAATTTTATTAATGAAAATAATTATACAAAATATTAAAAACACACCTGGAAATCAAGATTACAAGGAGATGGAGAGAATTTGAGAAGAAGAGAGTTGTAGAGAGATGATTAAAACATAAAAATGAGGCCCTATTTATAGAAAAATAAATTCATAATCCAGTGCTTTGCGGTCCATCATAGGCTTCATGCATGTGCTCCTCACAACCCTTAGATCAAGATCCAATGGCTGGTCAAACTTCAAAAGTCAACATCACACATGGCATCATTTGACTCGTCCGATTTACCCAAAGAACGGTTGAGATTTGGCGGGTTAATGGGTGGATCGGGTCGACCCGAATACAAAGATTCGGATCCTCCAACTTGCTTCACCAACCATTGCCACGTGGCACAATCATGGCCATTGAATCATGAACGGTTGAGATTTGGTCAAGATTGCCAGTTATCCCATGCACTCATATCTATTGTAAGCTCATTTCATCATCCAATCAGTGCTCGGTCAACAGGAAAAGTCAACTTTTTTTACACAAGCCCAATTTTAAGCCGATCTTGACTGATCTAAAGGTTTTCAAACCTCCGGAATCCAAATTTGACCTCCGTTTATCTGTTTGGAGCCTCGAAGTACGTGAAATTAATAATTTTCCTAATAAACACATAAAAATACACAAAATTAAATATATTTAAAACATAATTAATAATTCATAATATATTACATAAACACAAATATAAATTATAACATAAGCATAAAATAACATATTATCGCTTGATAATTAAACAATTTTTAATACTAATCACTATAAGTATTTTTAAGGTAGGTTACTGATAACTCTAGGAAATGAGAGTTATTACATCAATTCTAGACTTGAATCAAGACCACTTAGAGAACAAATAAGGTGTTTTTATTACATTTTGGTTACATTTTGCATAAACATTCATTTTAGTTGAGTCTTAATAAGTTTTGCTTGAATCAAAGTAATTTGTGCTAAAAACAGGTGCATAATTATAGGTTCTCAGAAAAGTCTTAATTCATGAGGGGATGCTGAGACATTAGATGAGCAAGAGGAGGAAAGAAGATGGCCACAAAAGAAGAAAAGCACAATCGGGAATAATGCAGTGCTGTTGCGGATGTTAGAGCAACCCGTGCTGTAGCAATCTAGAAGCAGTGCGGGAGAAAACTTAGGCGTGGGTCAGCGCATGTTTCCTAATTTAACGCATGCACGCTCGTGGGCTTTTGTTTACCCTAATTTGCAATATAAAAGGGAGGCGTGCACCATATAGAAAGGCGGCAAATGAATTATCATTAGAATAATTACAAAGGAAAGAAGAAGAAGATCAGAATTAGAGGGTGCTGTTTCGGCAACATTGGAGAATCGTGCAAAATTATTTGGATTCGTCTTTCATCGTGCTCAATTTATATTTATCTTCTTCCTTTAATTATTTTGATGTATTCTGAGATCAAAATATTTATGTTTATTTTTCTCATTCAGATTATGAACTAAACTTACTTGTAGTTGAGTGAAAAATAAATCAATGGGTTCTTGACTGTTCTTATATGTTGTTATGGTACTGATGTAGCATTTTACTTTAGTAGTTTTGCATGAATATAACTGTTATTTCGGTTGACCACCCATTTAATAGTTTCAGTTAAGATAGAGCAACAAAAGAGCATGTCTTAGTGGATATTATTAGAGTACTACTTGATCTTACGTTGAGTTTCCTGGATTAGGTTATCTTGAATCCCATAAGGGCAATACTTGAAGTTAAGATTTGTGACACACTAGACATAGGTGATCACCTTGTAGGGTGGAGAGATTAAAAGTTATAATGCCGCACCATAAATATATCAGCAACTGGTCATTGTTAATAGATTTAAGGGTATGAGACTTCCAATATGCAATAGCTGAGGATGCGGATTTATTTTGCCAAGTGCTGCAACATCTGCTATAACAACTAATGCTAATTTGATAAACAACAGTCACCCCATAAGGAGAGTTTGATCATTCAACTACTATAATCTCAATTGAATCTTAGATAAATTTAACTTAGTTTATTTCGTTACGGTATTATTTTATTTAATTCTTTCACAACCCTCAATTACTTTAGAAATCACTTTACAATTGTTTGCTTCGGTCCTAAGTTAATTTGCACTATTGTGATTGCTTTAACACTTTGAGTAACATCAATCCATGTGGAGATGATCTTGAATACTTATCACTTTATTACTTGTTGTGTATACTTGTACATTAGCATTGGTAGTAATTGCTTATTAAAAATAACCAACAAGTTTTAGGCGCCGTTGCCGGGGAATGATTGTTTATTTTTGAAGTGTGAAGTAAATCTTGATAGGCCAAATTTGATTTGATTTGATTTATTCTATTTATTGGCAGATCGGTACATGCATGCGTAAAGACAGATCTGAGGTATTCCAATTCGATCCTGAGATGGAAAGGACTGTTAGGAGATTGCGAAGAGAACAAAGGAATTCAAAAATTGATTCAAGCATGAATAATTTGCAGGACGCGGGAAATTTGAATCCTCACAGACCCTTACAACCAGTCAAGATTCAAGAAGAGCAGAATAAAAATGCTAACGGGAGACAACAGGCAATAACAATATTATTTATATGGCTGACAACAGAGACAGAGCTATAAGAGATTAGACCTGAAGTAGAAACTGCAAATTTTAAGTTGAAGCCAGTGATGTTTCAAATGTTGCAAACAGTTGGTCAATTCAATGGATTGCCAAATGAAGATCCTCATCTCCATATTAAATTGTTCTTGGAAGTAAGTGATGCTTTCAAGATTGCTGGAGCAACACAAGATGCCTTAAGGCTGAGGCTCTTTCCTTATTCCTTAAGAGATCGAGCAAGGGCATGACTAAATTCGTTACCATCTGATTCCATTACTACATGGAATGAATTAGCTGATAAATTCCTAATGAAATATTTCCCACTTACAAAAAATGCAAAGTTGCGGAATGAGATTAATTCCTTCCATCAACTTGAAGATGAGAGTTTGTACGAGGCTTGAGAAAGATTTAAAGAATTGCTCAGAAGGTGTCCTCATCATGGTATTCATTGTTGCATTCAATTGGAAACTTTTTACAATGGATTGAACCCGAATACAAGGTTAATGGTGGATGTTTCAGCAAATGGAGCCCTGTTATCCAAATCTTACACTGAAGCTTATGAAATTCTGGAGAGAATTGCCAATAATAATTATTAGTGGCCTTCAGCCAGGCAACCAGCCGCAAGAGGATCAGCAGGGGTACATAACATAGATGCAATTACAGCCTTATCAGCACAAGTAACCTCATTGACTAACATGGTAAAAGCCATGACATATGCTCCAGCAACAGTAAAGCAAGTTGCTGAACTTTATTG
The DNA here is from genome assembly GCA_002013955.2 of Citrus medica. NCBI lineage: Eukaryota > Viridiplantae > Streptophyta > Magnoliopsida > Sapindales > Rutaceae > Citrus > Citrus medica. The sequence goes on along the minus strand of MKYO02009009.1, from coordinate 443,690 downwards.
CGTATACTGTGGTGAAGAACATGACTTTGATAATTGTCCTGGAAATCCAGCTTCAGTAAACTATGTGAGTAATTTCAATCAACAACCTCAGAACAACCCATATTCTAATACTTACAACCCTGGCTGGAAACAACACCCAAATTTCTCATGGAGTAGTCAGAATCGAAATGTTTCAGTATTAAATGGACAAAATAGAAACACACAACCATCTGGTTTTCATCAGCAAAGTCAAGGACAAAAGCATATCAGTCAGGATCCAATCATTTCACTGGAAGCACTGATTAAAGAGTACATTGCAAAGAATGAAGCAATTGTACAGAGTCAAGCTGTATCCTTGAGAAACCTGGAAAACCAAATGGGACAACTAGCCACAGCAATGAGCAGCAGAACTCAAGGAATCCTACCTAGCAACACAGAAGACCCTAGAAGAGAGAACAAAGAACACTGCAAGGTAATTAATTTTAGATCTGGAAAGAATGTTGATACCCAGTTGATGTGACCAAAAATGAGATGAAACTCAACTCAGCACAAAAACCACCTCAAAATGGAAGCATGTTACAACACGTCCTCCATCAAGACACTGGCTACATGAGCCAAGATACAGCAACTGCAGAGGAAACTCAACCAGAACATGCTGAAAAAGAAGTTACAACACCAGTAGCCACAACCTGCACCAAACCAAACAAACAAAGTTTGATACCTCCTAAAGCTGCTCAACAATTTAGACATCCACCACATTTCCCACAAAGGTTCCAGAAGCAAAAACAAGACAAGCAGTTCAGCAAATTCCTGGAAGTGCTGAAGCAATTACATATAAATATACCTTTTGGTGAAGCTTTGGAACAAATGCCAAATTATGTGAAATTTCTAAAAGATATCTTGGCACGAAAAAGAAGGCTGGGAGAGTTTGAAACTGTTGCTTTAACACATGAAAGCAGTCATATGCTCTGAAGTAAGATTCCTACAAAAGTGAAAGATCCAGGAAGTTTTACAATGCCCTGCTCTATAGGAACTAGGTATGCTGGCAGAGCACTTTGTGACTTGGGAGCTAGTATTAATTTGATGTCATTATCTGTATTTAAGCAACTGGGAGTAGGGGAATGCAGACCAACAATAGTCACTCTGCAATTAGCTGACAAATCTCATGCATACCCTGAAGGAAAAATAGAGGATGTATTCGTGAAGGTTGACAAATTCATATTTCCAGTGGATTTCATTGTACTGGACTTTGAAGCTGATAAAAAGGTACCCATTATACTTGGAAGACCTTTTCTAGTAACTGGAAAGACTCTGATAGATGTGCAGAAAGGAGAGCTCACCATGAGAGTGAATGATCAGCAAGTTACATTTAATGTACTAGAGGCTATGAGGAACCCTGATGAAGTAAAAGATTGCAATTTCCTAAGTGTAGTGGATTTTGTTGTAGCGGACAGAATGGACAGATGCTGCAGTAATGCGATTGACAAAGTCACCACCTTTGAGGATGTCGAAGAGGAAGATGTTGCAGCAATTCAGACAGATTGGATAGACAAACAACTATCTGATAGGCATAACAAGTTTATTGAACACCTGAATCTTTCGGACAGGGAAGTAAAAACAACTTTGCCATCTATTGAATCACCTCCTAGTCTTGAATTAAAACTGTTACCTTCACATTTGAAGTATGCTTATCTTAGTCAAAATAACACACTACCTATAATCATTTCTTCTACTTTGGATGCGGGTCAATAACAGAGCCTAGTAGATTTGCTTGGAAAATACAGAAGAGCAATTGGATGGACCATGGCAGATATAAAGGGGATAAGCCCATCAATATACATGCATAAAATTCTGTTAGAAGATTGTTCCAGCAATTCAGTGGAGCACCAGAGAAGGTTGAACCCTATTATAAAAGAAGTGGTAAAAAAGGAAATTATCAAATGGTTGGATGCTGGAATCATATACCCAATATCAGACAGTTCATGGGTGAGCCCAGTTCAATGTGTTCCAAAGAAAGGAGGGATAACAATCATAGCTAATGAGAAGAATAAACTTATTCCTACAAGGACAGTAACTGGATAGAGAGTATATATGGATTACAGGAAGCTCAACAAAGCCACAATGAAAGACCATTTTCCACTTCCATTCATAGACCAGATGTTGGACAGACTTGCTGGAAAATAATACTATTGTTTCTTGTATGGGTATTCAGGCTACAACCAGATTGCTATAGCTCCAGAAGATCAGGAGAAGACTACATTTACCTATCCTTATGGAACATTTGCCTTCAGAAGAATGCCCTTTGGGTTATGCATTACTCCAGCAACCTTTCAAAGATGCATGATGTCTATATTTTCTAATATGGTAGAGCAAACTTTAGAAGTTTTCATGGATGACTTCTTAGTTTTCGGAGAAACATACAATGATTGTTTATACAACTTGGGAATAAGTTCTTAAAAGATGTGAGATGACCAACTTAGTACTGAATTGGGAAAAGTGCCATTTCATGGTGCAAGAAAGAATAGTGTTGGGACACAAGGTATCCAAGGATGGCATTGATGTGGACAAAGCTCAGATAGATGTAATAGATAAGCTGCCACCTCTAACTTCAGTAAAGGGTATTAGGAGTTTTTTGGGTCATGTTGGACTTTACAGAAGATTAATTAAGGATTTTTCCAAAGTAGCTAAACTACTATGCTCATTTTTGGAGCATGACAAACCTTTTCACTTCGGCAAAGATTACCTTCAAGCATTTGGAGAATTAAAGAAAGCTCTGATCACTGCTCCAGTAGTTATATCTCCAGACTGGACTTTACCATTCGAACTGATGTGTGATGCTAGTGATCATTCTGTGGGAGCAGTATTAGGGCAAAGAAAGGATAAAGTTTTTCATTCCATATACTATGCAAGCAAAACTTTCACTCCAACTCAGATCAATTACACCACTACAGAGAAAGGGTTGCTAGCAGTAGTATTTACTTTTGACAAATTCATAGCTTATCTGGTAGGTACTAAAGTAATTATTTACACAGACCATGCAACCATCAAATATTTAATTTCAAAGAAGGATGCCAAACCAAGATTAATCAGATGGATCTTATCGCTTCAAGAATTTGATCTGAAAATTAAAGATAGAAAGGGGACTAAGAATCAAGTGGCAGACCACTTGTTACGGCTGGAAGCAGACACTAGTACATTGACAAGGAAGGGCGTCACTGAAACTTTTCCTGATGAACAGATATTGGCAATATAGCAAGCACAGATGCTGCAGCAGTCAAGACCCCCATGGTATGCAGATTTTGCTAACTACTTAGTAAGTGGAATGCTACCACATGAGTTAAAATTTCAGGAGAAAAAGAAATTTATTCATGATGTTAGGAGTTATTAGTGGGATGATCCACATTTATACAAGTTATGGTCAGACCAAGTAATACGAAGATGTGCTTTCGAAGGAGAAATACACCACATACTAGAGTCATGCCATGCTGCAGCATATGGGGGACATTTTGGTGGTCATAGAACAACTGCTAAAGTTCTG
>MKYO02009009.1:358545-423212 GCA_002013955.2 Citrus medica | reverse complement strand
GGAGCATTACACGAAGGAACATGATGCCACTAAATCCAATTTTAGTGGTTGAAATTTTTGACATATGGGGTATCGACTTCATGGGACCATTTCTCTCTTCTTTTGGCCATCAATACACATTGGTTGCTGTTGACTACGTATCAAAATGGGTAGAAGCAATTCCATGCAGAACCAATGATCACAAAGTGGTGATAGGATTTTTGAAAAGTAATATTGTTTCACACTTTGGATTCCCTCGAGCGATAATCAATGATGGTGGTGCCCATTTTTGTAATAAAGCATTCAAAGCACTTTTGATAAAGTATTTAATCACTCACAAAGTGGCGACCCCATATCATCCACAAACCAGTGGTTAAGTTGAGATCTCCAATCGAGAAATAAAGCACATATTAGAAAAGACGGTGAGGTCAGTCAGAAAAGATTGGTCATTAAGACTTGATGATGAATTATGGGCATATAGAACGGTTTTCAAGACCCCGATTGGGATGTCACCCTACAGGCTAGTGAATGGAAAAGTTTGCCACCTACTTGTGGAACTCGAGTATCGTGCATATTGGGCCATCAAGAAATTTAATTTTGACATGCAACAAGCCAACTCAGAAAGAAGATTACAACTGGTAGAACTTGAAGAAATTCGCAATGATGCATACGAAAATGCCAAGATTTACAAGCAACGAATGAAAGTCTTTCACGACAAGCAAATTATGAGAAAATCTTTCACTCCAGGTCAGAAAGTGCTTTTATTCAATTCTCGCTTGCATCTATTCCCAGGTAAGTTACGCTCTCGTTGGTCTGGCCCATTTATTGTTCATACTGTTTTTCCACATGGGGCAATTGAAATTAAGGACCCAAAGAACGGTGTCACGTTTAAAGTTAATGGTCAAAGATTAAAGCCATATCTAGAATACCAACCACATGGAGAAGACACCGAAATAAATTTGAGTGACCCACCAAATTTGAATTGATTTTTTTTTCTTCTTTTCGTTGATTTGATTTTTTTCTTTCTTTATATTATTCTTCTGCTAATTGAAATTATTTTTGCATAAGTGTGTTTGTTTAACTATTAAGTTTTCTTTTATCGTTTTTAATCATGAGTATCTTACTTAGACCGTTCCTCCTGAACATTCTTAAACCACTTCAACGTGTCAAAACTCATCTCAAAAGGCAGATTCAATTTTGTAAAACACATCGCATTTGGGCTCTACAACCACCAGAGTTAGTAGCCTATGTTGAGGGTTTAGAAAGCCAACTCAGAGACATTGAGAGAAGTGTTTACGACATCCAGTTGGAGCTTGAGGTAAATTCAATAAGAGGACGATTTTAATTTTCTTGTGTGTTTTAATTTGTTTTTCTTTTTGTTTGCTTTAGTTTGCTACCCCGGTGAAGTGGCGGATAACGGTACTCCGTGACAATCAAGTCGGTTACTTCAGTTTCCCATAATAACTGATATTCTGAGGCGAAGGTATGGACAGAACCGAGATTCTAGCGAAGCTTCACAAGCGATTCCCTTCACTTCCTCAGAATGCCCTCCTTACGATCTATAAAGCCCGGTCCGAACGCATGCGATTACTCATGAGGAATAACATACCTGCAGACATCCGTTGGTTAATCGAGGCTAAAGTACGATTGGCAGGTGAGTTACCTTTAAAATTTATTGTATTCATTCCTGGTTGTGGTAAAGGAAATTACGCAAGAAAACAACGAGCTCGAAAAATTTCTGTTGCTTGTCATAAGTGTGCCAGAATGAGTTGCGATAAAAACCCATGTTCTTTAGGAATGGTGTCTGATAACAGAGAAGATAAGATTCAATTTATTAGGGATGGCTTGAATAAGGAGTCATTGGATGATATCCTTCTGTCTCTTGAAATGCATCCCAGTGGATACGTGCAAGGAGCGATTCTCCAATTATGGCCATTATTCCAGGAAGAGCATGCACGATATAGTCTCAGGAATCTGACTATAAACGACCTTGTTTGCTTGTTTATAAGAAAACTGAATGGGAAGCCTATCCTTGACCCATATAGGGCGTTCAAGCCGTTTCTGGACGTAAAACCAGAGGAAGATGTAAGCCACAATTGCAACTACCTGTAAATATCCTTTTTACTTCACTGTTATTTTATTTCATTATTATTTTATCTTTTGCATTATTGTCTTTAATAATTTTATTACTGTTTGTTTTTTTTCCCTTTTTATAATTTACTTTTTGACTAGCGAGCCATGTGCTTTACGCGTTATTTGACATTGACATGCCACCTCATACACAGTTGTGATCCACTGTCACCAAGATTCTTAAATATGACTTTTTGTTAAGCACTCACAAATTATTTTTGAGAAATATTCCAATGGCAGCTACTCTCAATAGACAATTCAAGAACATTTGTGTGCTTTCTGTATTTACCTTTGGGAAACATAAAGAGTTCGTTGATGCAGCCATAGATCTTGGTCGAAGCATAGCAGAGAGAAAATTACACTTGGTGTATGGAGGAGGTAACCGAGGGTTATCAAAAATGGTCTCAGAAACAGCTTTTATCAAAGGAAGTCAAGTGTTAGGCATCATCCCAAGAGTCCTAAAACCATTGGGCAGTTCGTCTGACTCATCAACTGGAGAAGAGTTAGTCGTCTCAGGTATGCAAGAACGAATAACTGAAATGCTTAATCATGCTGATGCTTTTATTTTCCTTCCAGGAGATCTTGCAACACTAGAGGCACTTATCACACTAGCATCATGGGCCCATCTGCACATCCACCAGAAACCCATCGGTTTGTTAAATGTCAATAACTTTTATGATGGTTTTATCGCATTTCTTAACCATGCAATAAAAAACTTTTTCGTTCCTCCCAATGCCAAAAAGCTTTTTATTTGTGCTCACACTGCTAATGAGCTACTTGATATGTTACAAGCTTATAAACCGGAGCCAGACCCCTGGGCCTTTGTGTTCGAGCGTCCAAATGATGACGATAACAGTAGCCGCAGTAAGAAGTACAAATTAGATTTAACTCTCTGCCTGTAAATATTTTCTTCTGTGTTGCACCATCCAGGTGATGTCTTCTAAACTCTACTTCTGTCCTTTCAAACATTGAGGACAATATTTCGTTCTGGTTGGGGGGAGGGAATAGTCGATAATTGTGGAATTTTGGTTAAGTTTTTACTAATTTTTTATTATAGAAACTAACTGTTGCTAACTTTTTGTGTTAAAGATGGCTGGATATGGAGTGTAGTGACTCTAGAAACACATCTTTATTGATTAAAAAAATTAAAAAAAAATAAAGATGGGTCATCTAATTAGTAGATATGGAAGATTATTTAGAGCCCTAAAAGATGGGTCATCTTTGATCCGTTTGAGCCTTTCTAGCCATCCCTTTTATCAAATATCCATAGTTAACCCTTTTGAGCCTTTAAAAAAAAATATTTTCTTTGTCAACTTATCATCTTGACCCACTCCGATTTGGAGTATTAGCCGATATCTTACAAGTTCCATAACCTATTTATGTTTGAAAAAAATGTAAATAAATATTTTGTACAGTAAAGTTATGCCTAGTTCAAAAAAAAATTTGTTCCTTAAAAAAAAAGAAAAACAAATTGTTGTTTCAAATAAAAACAACAATAATAGGTGAAATCCACCTTGCAACTTCAAAAAAAAAATCCTCTGCATTTTTCCCAAACATACACTTTATTTTCCTTATTTCCTTTCTTTGTTAGCCATGTCCCTAGCCTAAATTACGTTCTAATAAAAGTCCTTCTTGATTTTAGGGAACTATAGCTTGAAGTAGAAGCCAGTTATATGGGCTAACAAGATGTAGTGGTGCATAAAAAAAATAAAAATAAATAAATTGGGTTGACTAACATTTTTATTTGACTTGAGATCGTATTATTTCTAAGCTGAGGGCATATTTCTTTCATCTTGGTGAGAGCATGTGATATCATTTCTTCATTATTTTCTCTCAATTAACATTCATTGGAGTGACTATTTTTATTGGGTTTAATTTCTTTATGAGAGTGTCACTACTTCCAGTGAGATTTTGGGGTTAACATGCCATTCTTGAAAGTAGCTATGACAATTTACTAGGCTGATTCATGTGGATGGTTGATGTGGATGTGATGTTTTTTTAGACTGAAGATAATGCTTATACTTTTATTTGATTGTTATCATTAGTCTGATTGAATAAAAACGAGTGTTTTAAAAAAATCATTTTGGATTTGAATTTATTTTCGCTTTATTTGCTAGGGACTAGCAATAAACTGGTTGGGGGGTGTGTTGAGTGTTAGAAAATACATATTTATAAAGGAGAAAATCGTCATTTTACATTTCAAGTCTTACTAACACCCCTTACTTTTATGTATTTAAGCTTCTTGTAATTTAATTACGTGTGTTTTATTTTAATTAAGTATTTTATGTATTTTAGGGGTATCATGGTCATTTCACAATAAACGAGAGATCAGATGGCAAAACGGACATCACTTTTGAACTCAGGACGGTCGAAAACCTTAGGAGGAGCATAAAAAGAAAAATAGTATTGTTCACATTTACGGTACTATTCACATGTACGGGTACTGTCTATGTTACTATTCACGACACTGTTCACATAGACGGATCGATGACGTGGCATTGACCGATGATGTGGCATTGACTGATGAGGTGTCACGATCCTGTTGGACTAAAATTCTTATGTACTGTTGATGGTGACGTGGCAGCATATCAGTGGATGAAAAATCTCGCGTACGGTACATGCATCACACAGGATTATTGTCAACCAAACCGCGTTACTGTTCATCCGGGTCAAACCGCGTTACTGTTCATCCGGGTCAAACCGTGTTACTGTTCATCCGGTCAAACCGTGGACTGTTGACTGATGACGTGGCGCAATCCTGAGCGTCCAAACTGTTTTTAATCCGATGGCCATGATTTACTCCATGTATCTATAAAAAGGGGGCCTCCCCCCCTAATTTGATATCCCTGAATCCATTTTTGGACTCCATTTTCTGTAATTCCCTCTCCATCTTGTATTTTCTACGTATTTTAATAAATTCTCCATTTTGCCCCTAGTTCAATTATGAGTAACTTTTCTTTCAAGCTTGGGTTGAAGGTGAAGTCTCAACATGTGTCATGGGCTTTATTTGGTAAATTTACTTTCTCTTCCCCTCTAGTTTTTGTGGATGTTTTGACTTCTCATCGACAAATAATACTAAGCTTGTCTAGTATCGCATTAGTTTCACCGGCCCCCTAGTACAAGGTTATTATTATTTGGCACGATAAGCCCTTAGCACCATATTGATTAGAGCGTGGTTTATGAGGTGTGGATTTCCCCCTTATGATTTAATTGGTATTAATAATGAATATTTAGCCCATGATGCATGTTGATACGGATCCAGATACCCAAGTATGTCAATTTAATAGATCTACACTTTAATTTTTTCTAGCCATTTCAACTCCAATTTTAGGATAATCTAAGTCACCTTCACCACAAAATCCAACCACCCATTTACAAAATTAATTCTATACACAATTAAAATCCACCTCTTCGTGGGATCGACAGTCGTCACCATTAGTCTATACTACAATAGATTCGTGCGCTTGCGAGTTCAACAAAATTTGCACAACAGTCATCATTACAAGTGATTGACATTCACATGAAAGATAAATGTTACAGTAAGGAGGTTGATTACTCCCCAGTTTATCAATGTTAAAAACATCACAGTTTGAGTATGTGAAATTTATGCTACCCCATTTATGAATGAAGTGTTATCACTGCTGAAATTCATGCAATCCTTTGGTGATGTTACAACATATCTGGAATTCAATCAAAGGAAGCACACACACACTCTGGACAGAAATAAGCTTAAGTGTAGAACTGATTTACTATGCTCATTTTGTATGATTGGGATTGTGATGTACATATCTGGAATTCAATCAAAGGAAGCACACACACACTCTGGACAGAAAGAAGCTTAAGTGTAGAACTGATTTACTATGCTCATTTTGTATGATTGGGATTGTGATCTGAAGGTGGAAGAGTCCTTGCAAATTTGATAAAAGAGCTAAAGTTGTGTGTATGATTGTTTGCGGGAAGTGTTAGTAAGTGTCATTACTTGAGGGCAAGTAATGGTTTAAGTTTGGGGGTGTGATAACTCTAGGAAATGAGAGTTATTACATCACTTCTAGACTTGAATCAAGATCACTTAGAGAAAAAATAAGGTGTTTTTATTATATTTTGGTTACATTTTGCATAAACATTCATTTTAGTTGAGTCTTAATAAGTTTTGCTTGAATCAAAGTAATTTGTGCTAAAAACAGGTGCATAATTGTAGGTTCTCAGAAAAGTCTTAATTCATGAGGGGTTGCTGAGACATTAGCTGAGCAAGAGGAGAAAAAAAGATGGCCACAAAAGAAGAAAAGCACAATCGGGAATAATGCAGTGCTGTTGCGGATGTTAGAGCAACTCGTGCTGTAGCAATCTGGAAGCAGTGCAGGAGAAAACTTAGGCGCGGGTCAGCGCATGTTTCCTAATTTAACGCATGCACGATCGTGAGCTTTTGTTTACCCTAATTTGCAATATAAAAGGGAGGCATGCACCACATAGAAATACGGCAAATGAATTATCATTAGAATAATTACAAAGGAAAGAAGAAGAAGATCAGAATTAGAGGGTGCTGTTTCGGCAACATTGGAGAATCGTGCAAAATTATTTGGATTCGTCTTTCATCGTGCTCAACTTATATTTATCTTCTTCCTTTAATTGTTTTGATGTATTCCGAGATCAAAATATTTATGTTTATTTTTCTCATTCAAATTATAAACTAAACTTACTTGTAGTTGAGTGACAAATAATCCAATGGGTTCTTGACTATTCTTATATGTTGTTATGGTACTGCTATAGCATTTTACTCTAGTAGTTTTGTATGAATATAACTGTTATTTCGGTTGACCACCCATTTAATAGTTTCAGTTAAGATAGAGCAGCAAAATGGTATGTCTTAGCGGATATTATTAGAGTACTACTTGATCTTACGTTGAGTTTCCTAGATTAGGTTATCTTGAATCCCATAAGGGCAATACTTGAAGTTAAGATTTGTGACACACTAGACATAGGTGATCACCTTGTAGGGTGGAGAGATTAAAAGTTATAATGTCCTACCAATAAATATATCAGCAACTAGTCATTGTTAATCGATTTAAGGGTATGAGACTTCCAATATGCGATAGCTGAGGATGCAAATTTATTCTGGCCAGTGCTGCAGCATCTGCTATAACAACTGATGCTAATTTGATAAACAACAGTCACCCCATAAAGAGAGTTTGATCATTCAACTACTATAATCTCAATTGAATCTTAGATACATTTAACTTAGTTTATTTCGTTACGGTATTATTTTATTTAATTCTTTCACAACCCTCAATTACTTTAGAAATCACTTTACAATTGTTTGCTTCGGTCCTAAGTTGATTTACACTATTGTGATTGCTTTAACACTTTGAGTAACATCAATTCCTGTGGAGACGATCTTGAATACTTATCACTTTATTACTTGTTGTGTATACTTGGACATTGGCATTGGTAGTAATTGCTTATTAAAAATAATCAACAGTTATGATGATGATAGATTATGGCTAATCTCCAAAATCATGTATGCTCTATTTATAGGTTTTTAAGATAAAACCTAGTTAATAAGGCTTAGGAATCTTATTCCTAGGAGGTAGCACAAACTCTTATCTTATAAGGTAGGATTTTGAGGATCCTTTTCTCTTTTAAAGGTAAGAATGAATGCTTTCCTATTTAGGTTAAGATCTTTGGATTTGCATCCTATTTAGAATTTCTTGACCATCAAACATTTACCGTGTAAGGTAGGAAAAGTGTTAGGGTGTTAGGCCGAAGTCAACATTTTAAGAAAGGTCACTTAATATGACGTAGAAATACTGAAATAATTTAATGTAGCTAAAGTAAATTGAGGATATGTGTTTTCTGGTTCATGTACTGTTTTGGACCTTTTAGTGTGATTGGTTCTCTATCAGCTTATTCCATAAGGCATACATTTATGGGTGAAGCTCCCTTAAGTGGGTTTGGCCATGGGTTCAGTGTGAATTAGGTCTGACTTTGGTGCAGTACATCAATACCTTCCAAATTGCCCAAAGTAGTTGCTGCAACATGGTGGCTTCCACCATGAAATATATATATGATGGGTTGCACCAGGCCTTTTAGGCTTACTATCAATTTTGGTAGAGACACTTTCTGTTGGATGAATTATAATCATGTTCAATTAAGTTTTCAATAGCAGGGAAGAATTAATTGAGTGGATACAAAATGGTGGGAAGAGAAATGGATAAACCCGCCACTACTTCTGGTGATATATTCAAAGGCGTGCCTCTATACTCATACCTACCCCTACTCTATTCTTTATCACATGAAGATTTCTTAGCCAGCCAAAATCAGCAATTGTAGCCTCATCATCATAAAAAACCAACAAGGTTTGAAAGAACAGTGTTTGCTTTGAACAAAGTTACTGCTACCAAATTCGGCAAAGATCAAGGAAGATAAGACAGTAAGCTAATGCCACATAAAAAGAAAGAGAAAGATTGCATTTTTAAGTATATTTTGTGTGTTTATGAGGGTGTACGGAAAAAAAATACAAAAATTATGATAAAGATAAAATTGAGATTAAATAAGACATATTGAGAGATAAAAATTATGATAATTTTTTCAGTACAATCAATTAAGAAGTGAGGATAGATGAGATATAATGAGGAGGTTAAATATCATTATTTATTTATAAATGATAAAATAATGGGTTCGAATATTCTGGGTTCCAAAAGGGAAAAAAAAAATTTTATGGGAATGAATCAAGTGTTGGATGTATAAAAGGTTTATGGAGTTATAATTTAACGGCAATTTAATTTTATCAAATTTCACTCCCTTCAACATTTTAACTCAAAACTTTCTAGTTTTCACTGAAAAGGACATTTTCGGTGCGATCTCCAAGTCTTAAAAAATTTACCTTTTAAGTTGTAGTGATATTTTTATTTATTTATTTTAAATTATAATTATATCATTGGTTGTGGTTAACGTATACTCAAAACTCTAAGACCATTGTTAATTTTCTGATTATTTATAAAGGGGTGAGTATTTCGGTTTGGGTAACAAATTTGGGTTATACTTCAACAAAATATTATTCGGAATAACCTGAAAAGAATTGAATGAATACAATATATTATTCGGCCACCATATCATGAGTTTATATACAAGATACAAAGGCAAAGGAATGTCGAAATCTTAGGCAAACCCATTAATGTGATTCATATCTTTAACTGTACAAAAACAAGAAAGGAAACAAAATAAAATCATATAATTATACAATCAATTCAAATCTCCGTGATTGACTTTTCAATCTGTAACATTCCCCCTCAAGTTGGAGTGTATATTCATAACATTCAACTTGCCAAGTAGATGATGAAACTGAGCTGGACCAAGGGCTTTCGTAAAAATATCAGCTGGTTGTTGGTTGGTGCGTACATGGGTTGTTTGAATCATGGTTGGTGCGTACATGGGTTGTTTGAATCATGCCATGTTGAAGTTTCTCACGAATCAGCTAACAATCAATTTTGATATGCTTTGTACGCTTGTGGAAAATAGGATTTGAAGCACTGTGAATGGCTGCCTTGTTATCACAATATAACATAACTGCTTGTGAATGTTTCACTTTCAAGTCTTCAAGTAAATATTTTAGCCAAGTAATTTCGCAACAAGTGGTTGCCATAGATCTGTATTCAGCCTTAGCTGAAGATCGAGAGACAGTTGTTTGCTTTTTTGTTTTCCAAGAAATCAGTGATTCTCCAAGCATGATGCAATACCCAGTAATCGACCTTCGAGTATCTCTACATCGTGCCCAATCCGCATCGCAATAAGCCTTCAATTGAATTGAGCTATGTGCTGACAGGAATATCCCTTGACCTGGAGTTTGCTTAATGTATCGTAAAACTCAATGTGCTGCGTCTAAGTGTGATGTACGTGGCTTGTCCATGAATTGACTTAGCACATGTACTGCATACACCAAATCCGGTCGTGTTATAGTTAAGTAAATCAATCTACCAACAAGCTTTCGATATGATGATGGTTCTGTCAATAAATCTCCATCTGATGCACTTAAATTTAAGGTTTGCTCCAAAGGAATTTTTGATGGTTTTACACCTAAAAAGCCCGTGTCTTCAAGTATTTCAAGAGCATGTTTTCTTTGACAGAGATGAATCCTATTTCTTGAGCGTGCAACCTCAATGCCTAAGAAATATTTCAAGCTTCCAAGATCCTTGAGTTTGAAACGACCATTCAAAAATTCTTTAAGTTCTTGAATTTTCTTCAAATTATTTCCAACTAAGATCACATCATCAACATACACCAAAACAATAGTGAAATTTTCTTTCTCTGATTAGACAAACAATCAATAATCTACCTTTGATTGCTTGTAGCCAGCACCTCTAAGGGCGGAAGAAAGTTTAGCAAACCATTGCCTAGATGCTTGTTTTAGACCATACAATGACTTGTTGAGTTTTGCAAACCTTTGTTTTCCCCTTTCATCCAAATCCAGAAGGGAGATCCATATAAACATCTTCATGAAAATCTCCATGCGAGAATGCATTATTAACATTAAGTTGATGAAGATGCCATTTTTGTGTAGTTGCAATTGCAAGTAATACACGAACTGTCACTAACTTTGCAACTAGAGCAAATGTTTCTGTATAGTCAAGCCCTTTTATTTAGCTGAAGCCTTTCGCAACCAAGCATACTTTATATCGTTCAATAGAACCATCGGGATTATACTTGACTTTGAAACCCATTTACACCATACTGATTTTTTACCAGGAGGAAGAGAAGTCAAGGTCCATGTTTGGTTGTTTTCAAGAGCATCTATTTTTGCTCGCATAGCATCTCGCCAATTTTTGTCTCGAAATGCCTGCAAGAAGGACTTAGGTTATGTTTGAAGAGAAATGGAAGAGGTGAAAGCTCGATGAAAAGAAGACAAATAATCATAAGATAAAAAATTACAAAAAGGATAAGGATTACCAAGAGAAGTGACCGTAGCTGATTCCAATGATTGAGACATATGAGATGGGAGTCTATGCTGGATATGGAAGTCATGCAAATACCCAGGAGGTTTAGTTGGGCGAGAAGATCTACGTGGCACAATAGAACCATTGAAATCCGTATTTGGAATATCAGTGGCTTGCTCTAGAGTTGGTGTGGAATTATCATTGCAATTTGGGGGCACATTCTCGTCATTTGGAATAGGAAATGGCATGGGAAAAACTAGAGAATGTGATGTACTTGAATAATTAGAGAAAGGAAATTGATCTTCATAGAAAATGACATCACGGGATATGAAAACTCTACGATTTTATATTTCATAGACTCGATATCTTTTTTGTCCATAAGGGTAACCAATGAATATGCAATGAGTAGCACGTGCATCAAACTTGGATGGTTTTTTAGCATGTGTGAAACAAAACATAAACAACCAAAAACTCGCAGATGGTTATAAGATGGTCTAATTTTATACAACATTTCATATGGAGATTTTTCAGATAAAATAAGTGTAGGTATCCTATTAATCAAATACATGGCTGTAAGAATGGCTTCACCCCAAAAATATTTTGGTAAATTAGATTGAAAAAGCAATGCACGTGCTACATTAAAGAGATGTCAGTGTTTGCATACTACCACTCCATTTTGTTGTGGAGTGGAGACACAACTGCTTTGATGAATAATTCCTTTGTTAGAATAATAAAGCGACACAATGAATTCTTGGCCATTGTCACTATGAATGGTTTTAACCTTTGAAGAAAATTGTGTCTCAACAAGTAGCACAAATGATTGTAAATGGTGACGGGTTTCAAACTTATGACACATTAGATAAACCCATGTGCATCGAGTGTGATCATCCACAATGGTCAAAAAATAATGGGCTCCTGAAATAGAAGGTGTTTGATAGCCTCCCCAGATATCAACATGTAATAACTCAAAAGGTGCAATAGAAGATATTGAACTTCAAGGAAATTCTACTCTTGTTTGCTTTGCTAAAGGACATACTGGACAATTACCAATGTCGTAAGCTTTAATGTCAAGTACATTGGTAGAAAGTAGATGAAAAGATTTATTTGAAAAATGTCCTAAACGACGATGCCATAATTGAGAAGGAAAAGATTTCATTGATTGACAGGTGACTTCCTTGAACACATTTAGGTATATTGACCAACCCGTTCAGTTCTTGTCCCAATCGTCTTTCTGGAGCGTAGGTCCTGAATTACACAAGATTGAGAGGAGAAGATAAATAAGTATTGTGAATTGTGGGAAAGCTTACTTACAGAAATTAAGTTGAAATGGAAGGTAAGTACACACATGACATTGGTCAAAGTAAATTGTGAAGAAAAATTAATGGATCTAATGTGTGTGATAGGAGCTAATGAACCATTTGGTAGTTTGACAGTTTGATTTTTCACTAGCGTGGAATATGTAAAGTAAGATGGGGAACAAACCATGTGATTTGTAACACCATTATCTATGATCCATGGAGTACATTCTAAAGATGAGGAAAGGCATATGAATTTACCTGACAAGTGGGTCATGACAGAAGTACCTACTTGATGTGCCATAGGACCTAGTTTATTAACACTGTTCAAGAGCTTAAGAATTAGCTTGCATTGCTCCTGAATAAATGGATAACCACTTGATTCTTTACAATCTGCAGCAAGTGAGGATGTTTGATTGGCACTTGGTTTTGAATTTCCTTTTCGATTTCATTGATCTGGAGGAAATCCATGAATATGATAACAATTGTCAATTGTATAGCCAACCCATCCGCAGTGATCGCATTTTGGGCGTTCACGTTTTTCGTCTTTTCTCTTCTCCACATCCTTGTATTATTTCCTTTCTTGTGAATTCATTTTTACAGCAAGTGCAGCAACTTCTAGTGTAATGGTTTGATTTGAAGATACTGCACGTTGACACTCATCTTGAAGCACCAATGAATATGACTTGTTCACATTCGGAAGTGGATCCATCAATAAAATCTATCCATGAGTTGCAGAGTATGATTTATTTAGTCCCATAAGGAACTTCATTGTTTTGTGGC
This sequence comes from Citrus medica, assembly GCA_002013955.2. NCBI lineage: Eukaryota > Viridiplantae > Streptophyta > Magnoliopsida > Sapindales > Rutaceae > Citrus > Citrus medica. Next base: position 410,098 of record MKYO02009009.1, on the reverse strand, counting down.
TTTGTTGATATTGGATAACTGCTTTCATTGAGCCACAAGAACACGTTGGAATTAGACAAAGTGCATCCAGTTCATCCCATAACCCTTTCAGCTTGGTATAATATGTTGCTATTGATATGGCATCCTGCACCAGGTTATGAATTGAACACGTTGGAATTAGACAAAGTGCATCCAGTTCATCCCATAACCCTTTTAGCTTGGTATAATATGTTGCTATTGATATGGCATCCTGCACCAGGTTATGAATTTTTTTTTCAACTTGGAAAATATATGGACTATTTACCTATGAAAGTCGTTCTTTTAAATCCACCCAAATCTCACTTGCAAGTTTGCAATAGATTACACTAAGAGAGACTTCCTTTGATATAGAGTTGAGTAGCCATGACTTCACCATATCGTTGCAGCAGTTCCATTGTTGTGACTCAGTGGCTGAAGCGTCTCCTGGCTGTTTGATAGATCCATCAATAAACCTGATTTTGTTCTTTGCGCTCAATTCCATAATCATTGCACGACTCCAAGTATTATAGTTATCTTCAGTTAAAGGTTGTGACACTAATATTACTCCTGGATGATTAGAGTGGTGAAAGAATAATGGGTTACTTGGATCTTCATCGCTGGAGATTGATGATGAAGCTTTTTCTTTGTTTGCCATGGACTAATGGCTGTTAAAAAAAAATCAGATTGCTGGAATGAGCAGAAGAATTTGGTTACCAGAACCTTGTTCTGATACCATGAAAAGAATTGAATGAATACAATATATTATTCAGCCACCATACCATGAGTTTATATACAAGACAAAGGCAGAGGAATGCTGAAATCTAAGGCAAACCCATTAATGTGATTCCTATCTATAACCATACAAAAACAAGAATGGAAACAAAACAAAATCATATAATTATACAATCAATTCAAATCTCCGTGATTGACTTCTCAATCTTTAACATAACCAACTGCTCTCATCGCACTAGAAAAATAAAAAAATAAAAAAATAAAATAGCAAGTTTGCAACGCTTAATAGCTTCAGCGAGCAAGAAGTAATTATAAAGAACGAAAGAGTGTCGGTGTGTGAGAAATAGGAGAGAAAAGAACTTGTTTCAGCAAACAACATTGAGGTTTTAATGAAGAATCGAGTAAATAATTAGCAATTTCATTAAAAAAAGGATATTTTTTTAATGAAGAATAAAGCGTATTCAAAGTATCTATTTAAGATGTAAACAGTCCTATCCTTTTAACTTTTAATTTATTTAGGGATTCAATTCTTTTGCTTTGGAGTTTTGAGTTGAAAAATGAGATAAACACGAATTAGACTTAATTTCATTTACTCTTCCCAATTTTTACCTTCTTAAGAAAATAATTGAGTTTGAATTAAGTATTTGAACCAAATCAAACTTCAAATTCGATCAATTTTTACATTTCAACCCTATCCCCCATCCCATCGATGACTGAAATTGACCAAACACTACAAGAAAATAAGAAATAGATGACGGAAAATAACTGTCATAAAAGGGGGTGCATGACAGATAATTCATCCGCCATCTATATCACTGTCATTAATCATCAATTGACAACATTCCTAAGTATATACCTACCTAATTTCAGTATAAACACACATAAAATTCAGCGAAATATTAAATTAACAAAATTACTAAGATAACCAATTTGCATAATGAATTAAGCGAAATGAAACGTATGGATGAAGAGGAGGACAGGGAGGAAGAGGAGAAGGCTAGAATTGCCCTTGAGAAGATCATTGACGGGAGTGTAGTGAACAGGGAATGAGGAGACCAAAGTGGTCAAAACGATCTGGGCCATCAAGATTTCATACACCTTGCGAATGAAACCCCATCAGAGCGGGTTCTCTCCGTAGATGAGACTGGGGTAAAGCGTCTCCCCTTCTGCGCCTTCCAAATCTACCTCGAATTTGTCGACATCTTTGCTCCTCATGTTCTCATAGCCCAACATCTTTCAAGCAATTTTGATTTTTTTAATTTAGATAAAGCAAATATTAAGTTTTATATGAAACTGTGATGTTGTTTGGTTACTGAGAAAATAGAAAGAAAGAAAATTTCTGTATACTGAAAATTTTATTATTATTAATCATAATGAATCTGGAGGTTACAAGTCTTTTTATATGTGCATAGAAAATTCTACACACATTGCACACATGCACAAATTACTACTAACAACTTCTATAACAACCTTTAGCTGACTCAGCTGCCATGTCACCATTCTCATTAACTAACTTGATTCTATTCTTAACATTCCCCCTCAAGCCTAAGGTTTCGGAGAAACATTAAGCTTGTTTCTCAAATAAGGAAACTGATCATAGGCTAAGGGCTTAGTAAGAATGTCTGCTAATTTATCAAAGCTGGGAACACGATTAATAGAAAATTCATGCTTAGCTATGTGATCTCTAACAAAATGCAGATCAAGTTCTATGTGTTTGGTGCATGAATGGTACTTTGGAATACTAGCCAATGCTTCAGCACTCTTATTATCACAATATAAGGCAGGAAGCTTGAGCAAAGAAAGCTTCAGTTCTTTTAGAAGATATGTGACCCAGAGCATCTCAGAGGCAGCAAGTGCAAGTGCTCTGTACTCAGGCTCTGCTGTTGATCTAGAGACAATAGCCTGCTTCTTTGAGGACCATGAGACTAGATTATTGCCAAGGAATACACAATAACCTCCAATGGATTTTCTATCATCAGGATCTGATCCCCAATCAGCATCTGAGTAAGCATTTAGACTGAGAGAACCTGAGTTAAGAAATTGAAGTCCATAATTTGATGTACCCTGTAGATATCGTAGAACCCTCTTACAAACTTGCCAATGAAGGACAGTAGGGGCAGCAAGGAATTGACTCAGCTTGTTGACTGAGAAGGCAATGTCAGGTCTTGTTAAAGTCACATACTGAAGAGATCCAATGACACTTCTGTAGAGATAAGGGTTCTCAAATAAGGCACCATTTTCTCCAATATATTTAGTCTAAGAGAGATGTAATCCATCCAGACTAAGAGTTACTTCTATGCCAAGAAAATAGTTAAACTCCCCCAAATCTTTTAGAGCATAAGTTGAGCCAACCTTACTAATTACCTCTTCAACAAGCTTTAGATTTGATTCAGTGATGAGTATGTCATCCACATAGATCAGAACAACCAAAATATCAGCCCCAGTATGCTTAATGAAGAGAGAAGTGTCAGACTTAGAAGTTTGAAAGCCCCATTGCACCGGTGAACCTTTTAGCTGATCATATCAGGCCCTTGGAGCTTGTTTGAGGCCATATAATGCCTTGTTCAACTTGCATGTATGAGAAGGAAATCTGGATCAATGAAACCCTCTGGTTGATGCATATATACATCTTTAGTAAGTACTCTATTCAAGAAGGCGTTATTGATATCCAGTTGCCTAATGGTCCAGTGCTGCATAACTGCTAAGCTGAGAATAATTCTGACTGTACAAGGCTTTACAACAGGGCTAAAGGTTTCAAAGAAATCTACTCCATGTGTTTGATGAAAACCTTTAGCTACCAAGCGTGCTTTGTACTTAAAAATGCTGCCATCTGAATTGTATTTGACTTTGAAAATCCATTTGTTACCAACAATCTTGTTAGCTGAATCAGAAAGAACCAAAGTCCATGTCTGATTTCTATGTAAAGCATCCACCTCTTCTTTCATAGCCATATACCATTTCTGACTAGATAATGTTGTCTTGACACTTGTTGGTTATATGTCCTGAGTTGCTGCTAGATAGGTTTTGGGTTTGAATATTCCAAATTTTGCTCTAGTCACCATGGGATGTATAGAAATGGAAGGCCTGGAAGAGATAGATGGGATATTTGTTGATGCTGATGATTGGCTTAAAGGTGAACTTGGCTCAGAGGTAGCAGCAGTGAGTTGAGTTCTACTTCTCAATCCTGAAGTTGCCATAGGTGGTGCTACTACATTACTATCATCAAGATGAGGATTGGACAGAGAAAAATGAGTGAAAGACTTATTTGCTGGAGTGACACATTTTGTTGGAATAGAGGAAGAGTTGCTGGAAGCAGAAAACAACTCTGGATATGAAAATTCAGACTCATTGAACACAATATGTCTGGCAATGTAAATTCTGCCTTATTTGTCTAGACACTTATAACCTTTATGCACATGACTGTAGCCAATAAAAACACATTTTTGTGTATGGAAGTCTAATTTGTGTTGATTATAAGGTCTTAACAATGGAAAACATGAGCAACAAAAAACTTTAAGGAATTGATAATCAGGCAAACGATTGTGTAACTTTTGATAGGGTGATTTATTGTTTAAAACTGGTGTAGGAATCCTATTTATCAGATAGGTTGCTATGTGAAAGGCTTCCCACCAAAAAACAAGTGGAAGTTTTGCTTGAGCAAGAAGGGTAAGGCCAGTTTCAACAATATGTCTGTGTTTCCTCTCCACAACTCTATTTTGATGGTGTGTATGGGGACAACTAAACTTAATATGTATCCCTTGTTGCTGAAGAAATGAACCAAAGGCTCTAAATTCACCCCCATGTCTGATTGTATGGTTTTGATAGGCCTGGAAAATTATTTTTCAACAAGGAGTTTATATTGTTTGAATGTGTCTAATGCTTCTGATTTTAAAGTAAGAGGAAATATCCAACTGTATCTAGTGAAATCATCTACAAAGGATATGTAATATTTGTATCCATCTTTGGATGGCATTGATGCTGGTCCCTAGAGATCAGTATGTATTAACTCAAGTGGTGATCTGGTTTTTATGTCAGTGACAGGGAAGTGAAACTGATGTAGTTTGCCATATTGACAGGCATCACAGAAGCTAAGAGAATGATTGACAATGTGTGAAGGTTGAGTTTTTAAAATGATTTGCATAGCATGTTTATGTGGATGACCAAGTCTATTATGTAACAGCTGCATTGAGATACAACTAGAAGTATTGAAACTTGCAGGAGAATTAGTGAAAGACACTGAATTCACAAACACTGACTTGACAGACTCTGGACAAGAGTTTACAATTTTATTTGAAACAACTGACAGCATAGAGTTTGGCTTTAAAACTTGTACTTCAGAATTGGAGAACAAATCATTTTGAGATAGCAGTTTATAGAGACCTCCTTTAGCAATTCCCTGTGTTACTAATGTCCCCTTCACCTTGTCCTTTATAAAACAAAATTCATGGGTGAATTCTATAATCACATTATTATTAGCAAGGAGTTTAGACACACTGATAAGATTCTTTGTTATATGAGGAACACATAGCATGTCAGTAAGATGTAGTAAGGTTCCAAGGGAAGTGTAAAAATAAGTGTAACCAATATGAGTAATAGAAAGGCCTTTACCATTACCAACTAGCAGAATCTCAGAACCAGAGTAAGACTTACCAACAGTCAGATTTTGCACAGCATTTGTGAGGTGATGTGTTGCTCCACTGTCTAAGTACCACCCTTGATCAGCAACTCCTTCTAATGTCACCATGTATGCAGCTCTTGGTCCTTGATTTTGATTTGGAAAGAAACTCTGAACTGGAGGATTTGGCATAAAGTTTTGGTTGAACTTATTTCTGCACTCAGCAGCTGAGTGATTTGGCTTGAAACAAATCTAACATATGATACCTCTGCCACTTCCTCTTCCAGAATTATTGAAACTAGCAGTAAATCCATTTCCATTGAATCCAGAAAGGTTATTTCCATTAAATCCAGCAAAACCACCTCTGCCTTGATTACCTCCCTGATTTCCATGCCATTGTCCCCTTCCAGTACCATATCCTGTATTACCTCCTCTCCTTGCTCTAGGATTTCCTCTACCATAATTTCCATTCCAATTTCCACCTTCAGTTCTGTTTCCAAAGTTTCCAGTGTAGTTGCCTTGATTATTATTATTATTCCAGCCAGCATTATAATTGTTTTTCCTTGGATTATTTCCAGTTTGAGCCAAATTAGCAGCATAGTTCATTTTAGCTTCTTTACTGGCATTAGAGTTAGCACTTTCCAATCGAGCTTCATGAGTCAAAAGCATAGAGTATGCTTCATTGATACTAAGTACATTGGCTTCAATATAAACCACAACAGGATAATACGGTTGTCCTAGACCAGAAATTAGATGAGTACTAAAGTCTAGATTACTAACTGGACTACCAGCAATTGCTAACTCATCAGTAATGGATCTCCACTTACTAAAGTATTCACTCATAGTCAGGGAAGCTTTATTGAGATTATTTAACAACATTTTCAAGTGAACCTTTTTAGCAGTAGTTTCAGATCCGAATTGCTGTTCCAAATTAGTCCAAAGCTGAAAAGAGGTTTTAGATGTTACCACTAAGCTGAGAACTTCAATGCTGATTAAGGAAAGAAGCCAGCTCAGGAGCATCTGATCTTGTTTCTTCCAAGTGACGTAGGCTGGATTCTCACGCAAATCTGCACTAGAGCTTCTAGGTTTGTCATCAAGAAATTGGCTAGGACAGATCTTGGAGCCATCAAGAAATCCTTCTATATCATTTGCTCAAACTGAAAATAGGATCTGAGATTTCCAGATCATCTCATTGGAACGATCTAGTTTAATTGGTGTTGTGAAAATGAATGACGAGATGGAAGAAGAACCATTTGTATTCGGGTTGACAGAAGCCATTAGAGATTGAATTAGATCAGCTCTGATACCATATTAAGTTTTATATGAAACTGTGATGTTGTTTGGTTACTGAGAAAATAGAAAGAAAGAAAACTTCTGTATACTGAAAATTCTATTATTATTAATCATAATGAATTTGGAGGTTACAAGTCTTTTTATTTGTGCATAGAAAATTCTACACACATTGCACACATGCACAGATTACTACTAACAACTTCTATAACAACCTTAACTGACTCAGCTGCCATGTCACCATTCTCATTAACTAACTTGATTCTATTCTTAACAGCAAATAATGAATATGAAATGGCAGCGTTAGAGTGACGACTATTGAGTGAGAAATTGGCGCTTGTTGAGCGACCAGTAGCTTGCAACGACAGTTGACTGACGACTGTCGAGTTTGTTGACTTAGGGTTTCCATCAGTTGTGATGCTGTAAGGGCTCTGGATTTTTTTCAATTAAGAAATTTTGTGAGGCTTAGGCTGATTTGTAATGTAGAGCGTGAGTGACTACAGTGAGGCTTAGGGTTCAATTCCTTCAACGATTACAGGTGAGAGAAGGAGCAGTGAAGAGAGTGAGAAAGCAAAGCTTAAGGTTCAATTCGTTTATCACTTCGGGAAGTTTTCTTCAGTGTTGATTTGTTAGCTTACTTTATTTACAGCAACCAGACGACATCGTTTTTGTTATTTTTAATTTTTTAAGAATAATTTAAATACTAACAATGGCAATTTTGTAATTAAACGAATCAAATTTACATTATTAATAAATGGCACTATTTCACGTGTTATTAGTAATTCAAAATAAATTATATTTAATAAAACAAAATCTAAAACGTTGTCATTGAAGAGTAGTATTTTTGCAATTAAATTCATTTAAAAAATAAAATAATATTACATGACATGTAGCCATCATAATTTCATATTGTATCTGTATCTGTCAAGAATCTATCACTAAATAATGACAAAACATTATACGTCACGAAATTGTCATATTTTAATGATATTTTCATGACACAATGATATATGTCAAAAAATTTGTGTCATAAAAACGCGTTTTTTAGTAATAATTATTCTATCACAAAACCATCATTAATTTATGATAAAAAAAATTCTATCACAAAACCATCATTAATTCATGATAAAAAAAATTCTATCACAAAATCATCATTAATTTGTGATAGAAAATAATTCTATCACAAAACCATCATTAATCCATGATAGATTGAAAATTCTGTCACAAGTCTGTCATATTTTTATGATATAAGCTGAATCTGTCACAAGTTGTCTGTCATTTATTACCAATTTTCTTGTAGTGAAAATGAATCCAAAATAAATTTCAACTTGCAATCAAATAAATACAAATTTCAGGTTCAATTAGAATTTCAATTAGAATCGAATATATTCAAACCAAATGTCCACCCCTAAATTTTATATCAGTTCAGAAATAATATTATTCATGTTAAGTAATACCTTATAAAACTGAATAGAAATTTTACATTATCTGCAAATGGTAATGTGCAATTTTATTCCTATTAACTAGTATCTAATTAAACTAACTAGTATCTAATTTTCCTCAAATTAATGCATTTATCACTTGCTCTTTATATTTTCAATTTCTCTTCAGTTTTTGTGCAAGAGTTATGGTATAGAAGGATTCAATTCAAATACATATGGTATATCTATTTAATTTAAATAAATATATTGAATGTTCTATGTGAAGTATAAGAGAAATTCAACTCTATTTTAAACCAAAAACTTATGGCCCAAGCAAAATTAAAGTGCAAATTCTGAAAGCAAACCGCACAAACCAAAGCATGCATTTTCTATTCACATAAGTTTGGAAACAACCCCACTCGGTCAAGTTACATATAAAATAACTCTTTTCAACAGGATACACGCAACAATACTGCTGCTACTACTGCTACATGTGCTTGTTATGTTAGGAAATTTGTGGGTGAAGCAGACACGTAGCTAAAATAAAATTGTAAGAAAATAAAGAACAAGCACAAAAGAGGACACCAGAAAATTACGTGGTTCGGCTTTTAGTCTACGTCCACGGGCGAAGACAGAAGAAAATATTTTACTAGTGAAAAGGAGTTACAAGTATTGTAGTATTTTAGCTCACTTCCCAAAACCCTAATATACCCAAACTCTCTAAATCACTATAACAAGAGCTCATAAATTCAAGCTCTCTAAACTCTCTCTCAACTGCTAAATTGCTCTCTGAATGGAATGCTTAAGCTCTTCATTTGCACTTCTATTTATAGCAAAATGATGGCCAAGAAAGTCAAAACCGTGTTCCTCATTTTCTTCTTCAAACATTTCTTTTTCTATTTTACTCTTCAAGCATTTCGGCCCATTTTCAATATTTCTAGAACATATTCAACATTTCTCCCATTTGGAGATTAGATTGAAAAACAATCAATCTCCACACCGTCCTTTCTGCTTCGCCATAATCATGTTGCCTACGTTTCTGCTAGGCCACAAGAGGATCTACTCCAGATAAACTTATCAGTATTTATCGGCTTGGTCAAAACATCTGCTAGGTTCTCTTTGGTATAGATTTTCTGTAAATCCACACTTCCATCTTCCACTACTTCACGAACAAAGTGATACTGAATTCCTATGTGCTTTGTCCTGGAATGAAAGGTTGGATTCCTTGCAATGTGCAAGGCACTCTGACTGTCACAAAACATAGGAATTTTCTGTTGTTTGTGCCCGAGCTCCTCCAATAACCTTTGTATCCAAATAGCTTCCTTGCAAGCTTGTGTAGCTGCCATGTATTCTGCTTTTGTTGTAGATAAAGCCGCAACGGTCTGCAGTTTCGAAACCCAGCTTACAACTGCTCCTGCAAGTGTAAACACATAACCAGTAGTGGATTTTCTTTTATCAAGATCTCCTACAAAATCTGAATCCACATATCCCCTGACAGTAAACTCTCATCCTCCATAACATAATGCAACATCTGAGGTTCCTTTGATGTATCTCAAAATCCTCTTCACAGCTATCCAATGCTCTCCACCAGGATTCGCCATGTATCGACTAACTGCTCCCACTGCTTGTGCAATGTCTGGTCTTGTACATATCATAGCGAACATCAAACTTCCCACTGCTGATGCATACGGTACTTGAGACATCTCCTTCCTCTCTACTTCATTGCTAGGACACATACTTGAGGATAGTTTGAAATTAACAGGAAGTGTGGTAGAAATTGACTTACAATCTTGCATGTTGAAGTGCCGCAAGATTTTTTTCAAGTAATTCTTCTGTGAAAGCCAAATCTTCCTGTTACTTCTGTCTCGGTGAATTTGCATCCCTAGAATCTTGTTTGCTGGTCCCAAGTCCTTCATTTCAAACTCCCTAGCCAACTGTGCCTTCAATTCTTGGATTCGATCTTTGTTGGGGCCTGCTACCAATATGTCATCCACATACAACAGCAAAATAATTAAATCATTATCTTCAAACCTCTTGTAATATGCACAATGGTCTGAACTGAGTCTGTTGTATCCAAGGCTCATAATGAAGGAATCAAATCTCTTATACCAACACCTCGGCGTCTGTTTGAGACCGTATAGAGATTTGTTCAACCTGCAAACCAAGTTCTCCTTTCCTGTTTCTGTAAAACCTTCTGGTTGGAACATATATATTTCTTCTTCAAGTTCTCCATGAAGAAATGCAATTTTCACATCTAACTGCTCTAGATGTAGGTCAAATGTAGCACACATTACTAAGACTACTCTGACTGTTGTGAGTCGAACCACCAGAGAAAATACTCGTTGAAGTCAATACCTTCTTTCTGAGCATATCCTTTCACCACCAATCTCGCACGATATCGTTCCACTTGGTCATTGCCATCACGTTTGATCTTGTAGACCCATTTGTTTCCAATGGCTTTTCTTCTACATGGTAGTGGTACAAGTTCCCATGTCTTGTTCTTGTGTAGAGCTTCAATTTCTTCCTGCATTGCTGTCATCCACAAAGCAACATCTGAGCTGTTTAAAGCTTCATGAAAAGTTGAAGGCTCTCCATCCTCTGTTAGAAGACAGTATGCAACGTTGATCTCTGTGACATACTCCAAGTGCCACATTGGCGGTCGTCTCTCACGAGTTGACCGATGAACTTCTGGAGCCTCGGACTCGACTGGTTCTTATTCCTCGTGCTCTGGTGCTGCTTCAAAAGAATCTGAATCTTTTGGCTTATTTTCCACATATACCGGTATAGTCTCTGACTTTTCTTTTACTCTGCTATCATCCTCATCTCTCCTTTGCAGTTGATCTTCTATAAAGATAACATCTCTGCTGATGGCGATCTTGTGGGCAGCGGGGTCCCACAAACGATACCCCTTTACTCCATCAGCATACCCCAAGAAGATACATCTTCTAGATTTTGGATCTAGCTTTGTTCTTTCTTGGGCATTGTACATCACGTACCTGTCTCTTATACACATCTGGCAGCGGGGTCCCACAAACGATACCCCTTTACTCCATCAGCATACCCCAAGAAGATACATCTTCTAGATTTTGGATCTAGCTTTGTTCTTTCTTGGGCATTGTACATCACGTACCTGTCTCTTATACACATCTGGCAGCGGGGTCCCACAAACGATACCCCTTTACTCCATCAGCATACCCCAAGAAGATACATCTTCTAGATTTTGGATCTAGCTTTGTTCTTTCTTGGGCATTGTACATCACGTACCTGTCTCTTATACACATCTGAGGAGTGTATGCCACCGTGAACTGCCTCTGAATACCTTCTTGCTTACAGAAAGCAAGAAACTCGCCGTCTGTATACTCTCCACTATTATCTGCCCTCAAGCATTTGATCCTTTTACCAGATTCAAGTTCCACCCGCGCTTTATATTCTTTAAACACTGGAAATACATATGACTTTTTCTTAATTGGATACACCCAACATCTTCTGGAATAATCATCAATGAAAGTCACCATGTATTTTGCACCTCCCATGAATATATCCGGTGATTCCCAAACATCAGAATGAATCAAGTCTAGAATGTATTTACTTCTAGCAATAGATCTATTAAATTTTAATCTATGATGCTTACTTGTAACACAATGCTCGCAAAATGGTAAACTTACCGATTTGAGCCCCGGAAGTAATTTTCGCTCAGAGAGAATCTTCAAACCTTGTTCTGACATGTGACCAATACCAGCGATCTCTAAGGCATGATCATCTCCCATATATACAGATCCTCTTGAGATAGGTTCATATGTGTGGAACCATTCTCTCCGAGAGGTCATGTGCCAGGTAGCTCCTGAGTCTATGAGTCAGACATCAGATAGTCGTTTTCTGCCTTTTGAAACAGTTGTTGCCTCACTGTAAAGAATTTTGCCATCATCTGAGGTACTTGCTACACAACCCTGAGCATTTTATGACTCAGGCTCTTTGCCCTCTTTTTTCTTTTGGTTACTCCAATACTCTTTCTTGACGTGCCCTTTCTTGCCACAGTTGTAGTATTTAACATTCTTCTTACTTCTGAATTTTGATCTGCCATGATTTTGACTCTCACTGGGGCCACGTTCCATTGATCTCCCTCTCGTCACCGATAGCGCCTCCGCTTGCTGCGAACTTGCTTGTCTATTTTCCTTATTTTTTCGCCTGCTCTCCTCATTTAATACGGAGGCTGCAACATCGTCGAAAACTAGACTGTCCACTGTATTGTTGTTCGTCAGATTGATGATGAGTTGATCATACGAATCTGGTAGACTTTGAAGTAGAAGCTCTGCACATTCATTTTCCTCTATATTATGACCCAACGTTGTAAGTTGTGAAAATAGAGTCTTCAATGTGTTGATGTGGTCGGTCACCATTGTAGATTCCGCCATTCGAATAGTATAGAGTTTCCTCTTCAAGAAGATTTTTTTGTGTAGTGACTTGGCCTCGTACAATTTTGTAAAAGTATCTCATATTTCCTTCGCTGTATTTTTCTCTGCCACACTGGATAATACTTCATCCGCAAGTGCCAAGTGTAGATCAGAAATGGCGTTGCCGTCTACCTCATTCCACTTGTCATTAGTTATCTCCATGGGCCTTTCTCTAATTGCTGCCAAGCAATTATTTTCCTTAATACAGCTTTCATCTTTATTTTCCACAACGAAAAATTATTTCCGTTAAACTTCTCAATTTCATACTTTGCCGCCATTTTGTTGATAAGTACCGCACACAAGCTAATGTACCACCTTGAATAGTTGTGAGTATGTGTGAGAATGCACACCAGGAAGGTTCACAGGAAAGACTGGAGGGGTCACAATGGTCCCACTTAAAATCCAGACTCCTTAAGCTCTTATCGCCTTTGTGACAGAACTTTCCTAGACATGTACAAAAAACCACACAATTGCTTTACTCACACCACTATTCCCTGCTTTGCACCGTAAAATTCTTTGATCGCTTCCACCATTTCACGTGAATAGTACCGTATACGTGAACAGTACCGTATACGTGAACAGTACCGTATACGTGAACAGTACCGTATACGTGAACAGTACCGTATACGTGAACAGTACCGTATATGTGTATGCGTGTACAGTACCGTATATGTAAATAGCACCCCTTACGTGAACAGTTCCCGACTCCAAAAAAATACAACCAATAGCTCTGATACCACTGTTAGGAAATTGGTGGGTGAAGTAGACACGTAGCTAAAATAAAATTGTAAGAAAATAAAGAACAAACACAAAAGAGGACACCAGAAAATTACGTGGTTCGGCTTTTAGCCTACGTCCACGGGCGAAGACAGAAGAAAATATTTTACTAGTGAAAATGAGTTACAAGTATTATAGTATTTTAGCTCACTTCTCAAAACCCCAATATACCCAAACTCTCCAAATCACTATAACAAGAGCTCATAAATTCAAGCTCTCTAAACTCTCTCTCAATTGTTAAATTGCTCTCTGAATGGAATGCTTAAGCTCTTCATTTGCACTTCTATTTATAGCAAAATGATGGCTAAGAAAGTCAAAACCGTGTTCTTCATTTTCTTCTTCAAACATTTCTTTTTCTATTTTACTTTTTTCGGCCCATTTTCAACATTTCTAGAACATATTCAACATGTTATAGGCCGGAGGAATAGGGTTTCCTCCAAGGGGGTAAGTTGGAATTGCGGTTCCAGTCATAGGATCTGCCGTGAGTCCAACCGGTTGGTGGATGTGCCCGTGGACGGTGGCAGCCAGCGGCGGCTCATTCTGGCCTAGGTGATGATGATCATCAGTTCCTGCTGCAAGGTTTAGGCAGTAAAGATGAGACTGCTTGGCTCGCAATTTCTCTGCGGCGTGTATCGCCTTGGCTTGGTGCATCTCCATCTTCGCCTTAGCTTCCTTAGCTTTTCTACGTTGGTGGGCTATCTCTGTCTCTTCCTCTGTCCTCGCCGCCGCTTTCTCTGCCTGCAATACACACACTAACACAATATTTACCTGTCCGACTCGAGGGGTCTAAATGAAGAAGATATAAAATTAATGTGATGAATAAAGATTCTTTTATAAATTTAGAATGTTTTCAATTAAACCTTCTCCTCGGCTTTGGCTTTGTAGATGTCAACATGAGCCTTACCGGCGCTGGCTGCGTTGCTAACTTTTTCCCTTATATTTTGCATCTTTAGTTTCTTTCCCAGGATCAACTGCGCCAACTGCTGCTGGTTATATGAATATTCAAGTTCTAACCTTATTTATTTATTTATATAAAAATTGAAGATCATTGGATTTACTGCCACATCTTATGTTGTCTGCCACGCGTATTTCATGCAGTTGTCTATCGTGGATTGTCTGCCACGTTAGACCACTTTCCTTTCGTTTTTAATTTAAGGGTAATTTTAAGAAACCTCCCCTTAAGTTTGGCATATTCTCAATTTGAAAGAAAGTATCTGAATATATTTAAGGACTCCCTTAATGTTAGTATTTCCATTCATTGGATGTTTGTTGACTAACATAAAGACGACATTACCCCTAGGACCCGAAAGGACTTAAAAACACCCTTCTTCCTTTGCGCCAAATATCACATCAAAAATGCAAACACTCAAAATGCCTTTGAGGAAAAAAAATTTGACATTGAACATTCATCAACTAAAAGTCTATGAAACATTCATCAACTAAAAGACAATTCATAGACACAGTATAATAAGTACATAAACTTTATATTTTAATTACATTGAGATTTAAAAAAAGCAACACAGATGTCTTGAGAAAATGTAAAATTAAAATTACAAACACAAAAGACAGTTTGATTTCAAAAGCAATCAAATAGCCTTTTTAAATTGCTCCTAGTTGCAACATACTTTATCGTCATCTCCTATGCATTAAGAATTTTTTCTTGTAACTTCAATCATTACCCTTTTCTTTTCTACTTATTTGTATAGTAAAGATATCTTTTTTTCATTTTTTGTTAGCATATTTTGCCCTCTTTCTCTCCATTTGCTTCTGCCAATTATTGAATATGCTAAAGATGAAACTAGAAGTAGAACAAAGAAAGAAAAAAAAAATCTAGAACAAAGAAAGAAAAAAATCTAGAACAAGAAGAGTGAGGTTACCTCAATCTATTCTGAATATAGCAATAATAGAAATTACAAGTCATGGATTCCCATCTCAACATCTCATTATACCCCGCTCAAAAGTTCTACTACTGCTTTCATTTTACACATACAACTTCCAATCACATGCAGAGCCATTTTAGTGGCGAAATTGCAAATCAAAATAGAAGACAACTTCAATAACACAAAAAACTTAAATCTTTTACACGAATATCAACTGCCCTCCACTAAAGCTAACATGATAAAAGAAATATTCTCAATTTCATATTGTAATAAGCAGTTTGCATACTATTCTAAAGTAAAAGACATTGGGACATGCTGCCTTGAAACAAGAAAGACCAAATCGCAAACCTATAAATGGAAAGAATTAAATCAACTTCATCATACAAAACAAAAATTGGAAACCAAGAAACATGCATGTACTGTAGAAAATGTCAATCAAAATTCAAAATAAACAGAAGCAGCACCACTAGAAGATGGAGAAAAAAATCATACTAAGTACTAAAAAGAAGACACTAGCAACTTTCGGTTGAAAATATAATAAGAAATTAATTTTAGCCTTTACAGTTGATGGTTTCAAATCACATCCGAATTGATATATGGAATAATTGAATTATATTATGCTTTTCCCATACTATACCACACAAATAAAACAATCAGTTGAATGCAGCAAACCGTTTCATATAGCCTAAACTCACTGATCCAACACAAAAGAATGTAGCAAATCATTTTCATTTTTCTTAACCAAAGGCATGTAAATACGACAATTAACAAAAAAAAATTCAAAAACCCCTTTAACAAAATACCGTCTAAATACACTTCAAGCTAATCTTTAATAAGCTGTTAATGGTATGTACTTGTGGGGAATGGCAAATGTAGATAAATACAATAATAATGGTGGAACTTTATTGTGTAAAGTAATGTGTTTACAAAATTGTATGTAAGATGAAAATAATAGTAATAGGTAAACTGCATAAAATAATGTGTACTTCAAGACATGTTACAAATGTCGTTTTCCTTAAAACGTTATTTGTCCCCACCAGTTGAGTGATGCATATGGGTTAAGCAAATATGCCTCCAAGATACAATGAAGCACTTGTTTGTTTGCTTGCATTATGCATCGACAAAAGCAAATCAAAATACTCTTGAATGTTGCAAGCCTACCAAGAAACAAGAATATTGTTCCTGTAGAAAAAATATATTAGATTTTTAATGCACAAAAAAATGAGTGTTTTGTGATGAAACTTGTTTTAGAAAAGGGGGCTGAGAAAAGAGTGGTGTGGGATTATTATTTTTATGTCTACATGGCTTAAACATGACTTCTATTTATAGACCTACTTATGCCCCTTCATTTGAGTTGTCATCTTTCATGATACCCCTTCATTCATGGCCATTAGATCAAGATTTAATTTTAATCAATGGTCCAAATTGAACCATCACCATTTCAAATGAAATGTCACCATAAAATGATGCATCTCTAAGTGAAATGTCACTGTGAAAAGTTATATTATTAAGTGAAAATATACATTTTCTATAAGACACAATTAATTGGACATGTCTTTATAATAAGACACCATTTATTTTGAAAAATTTCCAACAATCCCCTACTATTTTCAAAATAAATGAATTTTGAAAAATTATCTCACACAAGCTTGGAAAACTTATGCATAGATGAAGTTGGTTTTTGGACTTGAACCTTCAGTTAGTGACAACACATCAAAGTTGATCAAGGTGGCATGGTAGACAAGCTTTGAACCAGCGACCTTATTCGACTAACTGGATATATCTCACACATAAGTTTTCAAATTCTCAAGTATTCTTTAGCCGACACGTGGATTGGCTCTGTGTCTATATCTTATTATCATGAGCCCTTTAGTAACCAGCCAAGTTACATAGGAAGCGGCACCATGTCCTACACTCACATGGGTAAACTTATCTAGAATGTCCTTATAACTAAAACATTTATAAGTCTATTAAAAGCTAAGTAACTTAACATTTCCCATATATTACAGGTATCAAGCACTAAGCTATCAAGCATCTAAAAATATTATAGTGCTTACTATCATAACATATGATGTACTTTTGCTCATTGAACCCAAGATCATGATATTTCAAGTGTTGGGTTGAGTTTTCATCATTGGTAATAAGATAATGCTGGCTTTAGTCTCATTCCCTTAGAAGTTTTTAATACAATATCTCTTGTAAGGCCTTTACTTAAGAGGTCTGCCAAATTTTGGCATGATTTCACAAAGTCAATTGTTATTACTCCATCTGTAAGTATTTGTCTCATATAACTATGTTTTAGACCAATATGCCTAGACTTTCCATTATAGATTTGACTGTATGCTATTGACAAAGTTGCCTAAGTATCACAGTGAATGAATATAGGAGACATTAGTTTAGGCCAAATAGAAATTTCTATAAGCAACTTCCTTAACCATTCGGCTTTCTTGCAACATGAAGCCAAAGCTACAAATTCTGCAGCCATGGTGGAGTCTGCTATACAAGTTTGCTTCTTTGAGCCCAATGAAATAGCTCTTCCACCAAGATTAAAAATCCAACCACTTGTGGATGTATGATCATCTCAATCAGTAATCTAACTAGCATATTAAAATCCTTCCAAAACTGAAGGATATAAAGTATAATATATACCATAATCCGTTGTATGTTTTAAATATTTTAGAATTCCGTACACCGCTTGCTAATGTGCTTGGCTTGGATTAATAGTATATCTACTCAGCTTTCCAACTGCGAAAGCAATGTCAAGTCTAGTACAAGTCATCGCATATATAAGACACCCAATAATTTGTGCAGATTTGTTGTGAAAATTTTAATATACTCGCAAGCGCACGAATTTAGAGGTAGAATGGTGGTAACGAGGTCGATCCCACATGGATTGTTATAAATTGAAAAGTCTAATTTAAATCTAGAAGTAATATTAATCCTAACCTAGTTGAGCAATTTAAATTTTTAAGAGAAATTAAACTAATTAAACTAAGAAAATTATCAAGGTTTTAGAATCCACCACTATCCAACTAGTAATTATCTAAATATTAATTAATCCCCAATTTTAGAGTGACAACTCGAAATCAATCTATGTCATCTCATGGATATAACAATTAAGCCCAAATAAAATTAATCTTATGTAGGTTCTTTTTCTGCTTAACAATATGATATCTAAGTATCCCATGTAAACATATTGAATAACAAAGAGTTAACATTTTCCTAAGTACTCTGTGTAAACAATTTAATGAAAGACATAAAATTAAAGATAATCATGTATAAACTTTATAGATCCAAGCATATATTCAATCGAATATTAATCCTAACAATCAATAATGCATGACAGAATTGATGAAAAGATTTTAATAACATCCAATTAATCATGTGAAATAAAAATCATAATCATCAAAGAACATAAATAGGGAATTAAATAAATAAAAAGATAATTATTTCATTGAATAGGGTTTCATCCTTAACCTCAGTAAAAGAAAATTAGTTAAACATACTTGAATTGAGAGCAACAAAATAAATAAAACCAGCCATGGAAAGCCAAAGTGCTGCTGCCGCTACCCTTTATTCTCTCTGTCTCGCGTCCTCCCTTTTGTTTCCGTCCCGCCTTTAATTCAAAAGCAAAACTCCCTTTTATATTGCTTGGCCATCGAATCCTATTGTGATTCTAATAACTAAACCAACTCTTACAAGCTAAAGCTCTAAGCCTACCACGTAATTGAAAACAATAAAAGCTAAAAGCTATTGATTTCCTTCATTTATTCTATTTTGACTTTCCATTCAAAAACTTAATTAAAAGCATTGTTTAATGTGCTGCCCACTTTAGCTTTAAACCTCTTCTTTGTTTGCACGAGCATGGATATTCAATTTATTGGCTTCGATTTCTTCGAACAGAATTTCTTGCACATCTCCTTAATTACTTTCACAAATTGATTTGATCTTTAATGCTGTCCAATTGTTAATCTTTACGTACTTTTCATCCATAATCTCCAATTAATTCCCTATGCAATAAAATAATTCAATTAATTCCCTATGCAATAAAATAATTCAATTAATTAAAAATAACAAATAAAAATAACTAATAATTATATAATTAAGGGTAAAATATGTATATAAATTATGTTCATCAATATTCTAATGGGGATATTGCTCTTCCAGTGTTATGGCATAATCTTATGTTTGAAATTTCTTTAAAATTTTCTCAATATGATGTGATTGAGTCAATATTAGGACATGCTCATTTTTTATAATTTTAATCCCCAAAATCACATTAGTAAGCCTCATGTCTTTCATATCAAATTTAGATAACAATAATGATTTAGTGAGTTTAATGCTCTCACTATCAGTACCAAAAATTAACATGTCATCTACATACAAACAAATAATCACACCTTTATTTTCATTGAATTTGCTATATACACATTTATCATATTCATGAATATTAAATCTGTTTGAAATAATTACTTTGTCAAACTTTTCATGCCACTGCTTTGGAGCTTGTTTAAGGCCATATAAAAACTTAATTAGTTTACAAACTTTATGTTCTTATCCTGGCATAACAAATCTTTCTGGTTGTTAAGCCACTAGGCTAAAGCCTAGTGGTTAGAACCCAAACCTCACAATTATGAGGTCAAGGGTTCGAGCCCCCACATTGCATTGTGGATGTTTAACTTCCTTCCTCAATTTGAGTGAAGACAATCTTCTCATTTTCGAAATGTGAGTGGAGTAGACATCCCTCAAATATTAGAGAGGGCAAAAATCTAGACGGTGTTTCATAAGTAGAGATGGCCAACGGGCCATGCCGTGCCGCCCCAGGCCCATCAAAGGAAGCCCACGCGTGCTTGTGCTCGTGCCGTGACGTGCCCACTATTCATTTCGTGTCGTGCCAGCTCGGCAAACGTGCCGTGCCCACACGTGCTTGTGCTCGTGCCCACTCGTGCCATGCCCACACATGCCGTGTCGTGGGCCGTGCCATGCCGTGCCGTGCCTAGCCTAAGAAAAATAGCCCACTAAGCTTTTTTTCTTTTTTTAAGAGCACATGCCAAGTTATTGTCTTATTTTTTTCAATCTTATGTACTTTTTTTTGGATCCATGTGCTTTATTTAAATTTAATAGAATAAAAAATTTAAAATTTAAGTCCATATCCAATAATAATAAATTAATAATAATAAGAGAATGTAATATTAGTTACTAAGTTTGACTCTATGGTATTAGAATTCTTTTTTAGTACTTAACAACAACAATAATAATATATTTTTTAAAAGTTAACTTAATTGTTAACTTGGAATTACGTAAAGTCATATATCATAGTTTATAATAATATTAATACATATTTATAAAATCATGATGTTTATAATTTTATTTATTAAAATCATGATATCAATTATTTATTTAATAAATTATAAACATAAATCAATTATAATTTTTTTGAAACTAAGAATTAAATAAATTTAAAAAACTTGAGCCAATAAAATATATTAAAAGATTTAATTTCAAGTTATTTATAAAATCATAAAATTTTAAGTTTACTTTCATTAAAAAATGAAACGTGCTTATTGCGTGCTTTTTCGCGTGCCGTGCTTTGGCCCATCTCTAATCGTGCCGTGCTTTTAAAGCCCTCGTGCCTAAAATCTAAGCCCGGCACGGCCCACGTGCGTGCCGTGCCGCGTGCTTTGCCGAAACGTGCTCGTATAGTGCTATGCTGTACGGACACGTGCCATGCCTCGTGCCGTCCGGCCCGTTAGCCACCTTTATTCATAAGAATTAATGTAACTAATTCTAGTAATAGTCTGATTTGTAAATATCAGTTGTAATCTCATGTAATATGAGTTGTACTCTTGAGCAATAGTCTCATGTAATTAAAAAAAAAATCATTCCGGTTGTTTCATGTAAATTTCCTCATTTAATTCTCCATTTAAGAAAGATGTTTTTACATCAATTTGATGGATCAAAATGATAAATTGAAACCAAAGCAATCAAAACTCAAATAGTAGCAATTCTTGCAACAGGTGCATAAGTATCGAAATAATCCATGCCTTCTTTTTATGTAAAGTGTTTTGCTACTAGTCTTGTTTTAAATCTTTCAATTGTTCCATCAACTTTCTTATTCTTTTTGAAAATCCATTTACAACATATATGATTAGAGTCAGGTGATAAATCAACTAATTTCCAAGTCTTATTACCCATAATAGAATCTATTTCATCATTAATGACCTCATTTCAGAAGGCATCATCTTGAGACTTCATTGCCTCTTCATAGGTGAGGGGATCAAACTCTATAGTATGTGTGATCATGGTCTATTTAGATTGTAAGTCTCTTGTCCCTTCAACTAAATATGCTATAAAATCTGGTCCAAAGGATTTTATAGTCCTTATTTTTTTACTTATTCTCAATTGATTTTGCTCATTATTAGCATTATGCTTTTGACCATTTTCTATTGGTTTATCATTCTTTTGAGAATCAATACTTTTTGGTATAGTGAAAAATCTATTTTCATAGAATATTGTATCTCTAGATTCCACTATAGTATTGATCTCAGCAAAGCTATTAGGCTCTATTATTAGAAACCTATAAGCTTTAATATGCTCAGCATATCCTAAGAATGTGCATTCAATGCCCCTTTCTCCTAATTTCTTTATCTTAGGTTCAGGTAGTCTTACAATGGATTGACAACCCAAAACTCTTAGATAAGAAAGATTAGACTTTCTCTTTTTCCACAATTCATAAGGGGTCACTTTTGTTTTCTTATTAGGCACTCCATTTAAGATATGACATGCAATCAAAATTGCTTCACCCCAAAAACTTTTACCTAGCCCAACATTAAAAAGCATGACATTAACTCTATTAATGTCTTATTTTTCCTTTTAGCTACGTCATTTTGTTGTGGTGTATATTCAGTGCTAGTTTCATGTATAATGCTAACAGATTCACAGAATTCAGAAAATGCATATTCGCCCCCTTATCACTTCTAAGGCATTTTATTTTAACATCACAAAAATTCTCAACTTCATTTTTATAAATTTTAAATTTATCTAACACTTGATTTTTAGAATGTAATAAATACACATATCAATATTTTGAAAAATCATCAATAAATGTTACAAAGTATTTTTTTTACCGCCTTTAGTAGGATTACTATGCATATCACATATATCACTACGAATTAAATACAATAAAGAAGATGTTTTTTCAATTTTTAGAAAATGAGTTCTTGTGATTTTAATCTGTGCACATACTTTACATTTTTTATGCATATCATTTTCATGCTTAGGAATTAATTCCAAATTAGCCATATCATTCAATTTTCTAATATTCACATGTCCAAAACGATTATATCACAAAAATAATGAGTCAACCATATAAGATGAAGAAACATTCATATTATTGATATTGAGTTTAAACATTCCCTTATACATATATCATTTCCCAACAAAGGTACCACCCTTGGATAATATAAACTTGTTTGACTCAAAAACAAGTTTGAAGCCAGACTTATTAAGAAGGCTACTAGATACAAGATTTTTTCTAACTGCAGGAACATGATAAACATCAATAAGAGCTAACATTTTTTCAAAAATAAACTCTAGTTGCACATTGCCTTTTCCTTTAACTATTGCAGTGGAGGAATTTCCTATGTAAAGAACACTTCCATCATCAATTGCTTTATAAGATTTGAAAAAGGCTATGATCCTTACATACATGCTTGGTTGCACCAAAATCTATCCACTATGCATTATCATCTTCAAGAACATTAATCTTAGATATTGTGGCCACAAAATTTGTATTCAAAACTTTCTTTTGCTTTTTAAGAAGTCAACAATCTCTTTTGAAGTGGCCAGGTTTTCCGCAGTGGTGGCATGATTCTCTTTGGAATCAAACTTTCTCTTTTGGTTATTCTTAGGGTGAGTAGAATGCTTAAACTTTTTCCCATCCTCCACAACATTAATTTTAGAGGACATAGCAGCCTGGTCATCAAGACTATTAAGCTTGAGTTCCTCTTTAATATGAAGATTTTGGCCTAAGCCTTCCAGACTAATTTCCTCTTTGCTATGTTTAAGACTTTTCTTATAGTCTTGCCAAGAGAGAGGAAATTTATCAATAATTGAAGAGACAATAATAGACTCATCCATTTTCAAGTTGTGTTTGTTGAATTGATCAAGAATATGCAAAATCTCATTATATTGTTCAACCACAAGTCTATTATCAATAATTTTATAATTAAAAAATTTAGAAGCCAAAAATTTCTTACTTGTGGCATCTTCCATCATGTATTAGCTTCTAATGAGTCCCATATTTCTTTTGTTGTAGATTTATTGTATAATTGATCAAACAAAGTATCAGACTTGGCATTGCATATATATGTCCCTTGCACACGTAGTCATCTTGCTCTCACTTCTGTTGCACTCTGGTTTTCGCTAAAGTCGCATCCTTACATTCTTGAGGTTTTGGTGTTGTCAGAACATAGACCATTAAGGCTTGCCAACAAGAAATGCAACTTTTTCTGCCAACGAATAAAGTTGCCACCATCGAACCGCTCCAATTTAACAAAATCTACTGTGAATTGTCGAAAAGATAAACTTGGTGCTATTGTTGCAGTAATAACATCTTAAGATTGTTGGTGGTATGTATTTGTGGGGAATGGAAAATGTAGAGAAATACAATAATGTAGAACTTTATTGTGTAAAGTAATTGTTTACAACTTTGTATGTAGGAAGAAAATAATAGTAATAGGTAAACTGCAGAAAATAATGTGTACTTCAAGGCACGTTACGAATGTCGCTTTCCTTAAGATTTTATTTTCCCCCAACAATTGAGTGATGCACATGGGTTAAGCAAATACATCTCCAGGATACAATGAAGCACTTTGTTTATTTGCTTGCGTTGTGCATCAACGAAAGCAAACCAAAATACTCTTGAATGTTACAAGACTGCCAAGAAACAATATATTGTTCCTGCAGAAAAAAATATATATTAGATTTTTAATGCACAAAAAAATGAGTGTTTTGTGATGACACTCGTTTTAGAAAAGGGAGCTGAGAAAAGAGTGGTGTGAGATCATTATTTTTATGTCCAAATGGCTTAAACACGACCTCTATTTATAGACATACTTGTGCACCTTCATTTAGGTTGTCATCTTTCATGATACCTCTGCATTCATGACCATTGGATCAAGATGTAATTTTAATCAATGGTCCAAATTGGACCATCACCATTTTAAATGAAATGTCACCATTGTTAGCCTAAAGGGGTACATATATTGTAATTTTGACGATAATAAACATGTGTCATAAGTGATATGATAAATATTATATTTCACATTTTCACTAGTTCTTGAAGGAAAATATTTATACAAGTGAATCAAGTGAAATCAAGCTCAAGACACTCAACGGACAATGCCTTAATCAAGAACAAAGTTTAGCGCAACAGAGTCATTATGGCGACAAATTCTTGTAAAGACGGTATAATTTAATATATGCATGATTTAGCATTTTAGAAGCTCAAGATTTTGTTTAAAAAAATATTATTTTTCATAAACCATAAAGTTTTATATTTATAAGACAAGTATTTTGTGGATTTGAGAGTTTTTCAAATTTTGGATTAAATTGAACAAGTTTTGAGAACTTTGAAATTAGTAAGAATTATGAAAAGATTCTCTTTGAAAAGTATTATAATTTTTTTTGCCATAACATAATTTTAGAAAGTTTTGGGAATAATGAGTATTATTTAGAAATTTTAGATTTGGACTTATTTGCAAAGATGTAAAATATTTTGGCCTATAGTATAATTTCTAAAACTTCTAGATTATATTTTAACTTTTGAAAATATTAGGGCTAAAAAGTAAATATAAAAAATATGTTGGAAAGACAAAAAGTTATAGACTAGCTGCCAATGTTTAGAGGCTAGTTGAGGCAAATTTTCAAATTTTCAAAGTCAAAATTTGTAACGGTAACTTACACTATACTAAGCAGTGATTAGGCTAGCTAGCTATTTATTGATTTTATCTATAACGGAGAGTTTTTGTGTTAAAACTATATAAACTCAAATCCAATTTAATTTTTGTAACTTTGGCAAGAAAGAACAAGAGCATACATCATATTTTAAGCTTCCATTTCACAAATCGTCATATATTAAATCTCTATTGTGCTATCATTTGTATATCCACTCTAAAAGAGAGTTGTTTGTTGTAATCTTCATTTCTTTATTAAATTTGTCAAAGTTTGAGTGTGAGATGTTAGCCTATATGGCTATAGATATTGATTTTGATGATAACAAACCACATGTATTGATTAAACAAAGATTTATGATTTGTGCTTTTATAATAAGAAAATGATGTTATGGAATTAAAGAGTTTTGGATTAAAATGAAAGTATTTTTAAATCTTTGATAGGGTTTTAAATTTCGGATTTGGACCTATTTGAAACTATTTAAATATTTTGGGTCATTCTATAATTTCACATAATTTTGGTGAAATCATAATTTCATAAAGTTTTAGGATTGACAAAGCATTATTTACAATTCTGAAATTGGACCTATTTGAAAGTTTTCATAACATTTTGGGCCATACTATAATTTTATAAAGTTTTAGGGTCAAACTATAAATTTAAAAAATATTTCACTTAGCAATTACTGTAGCAAGCGGCTAGCCGGATATGATAAACGGAAAACCGAATTTTGGGCAGTAAGCTTCTGGAGCATAAACGGCTGTCTAGATTTCGCAAAGCGGTAATCCGGATTTTAAAAACGGCTTACCGGATATGAAAAGCGGTATGCCGGATATTCTGAAATTCAATTTTTTTCCTTAACGGTAACATAAAAGCGGCTTACCGGATTCCTAAATGGTAAGCCGGTTATGATCAAAATGTGCATAACGGCTAGTTTTTAAGCTCAAACTATATAAACTCAAATCCAACTCATTTTCAAGCTCTCTAGCAAGCATAAACAAAAAGCGCACGAGATAACTTGAGCTTTCAATTTGCAAATCACAAAACATTCAATCATCTCTTGTTCTTCATTTTTGAATATCTACTCTTTGAGTGAGTTTTGTTGTGACCTTTATTTTTTCATCTTAATTGTAAGAGTTTGAGTGTGTGAGACACTTGAGTGAGGAGATTGGAAGATAATCTCTTTGTTGTAAAGGTTTATTGTCACCTTGAAGTCAATTGTAAACGGTTGAAACCTTGAAAAAGCTCGGATAGTGAAATTCTCAAGCTTGGATCGCTTTGAGGCGTGGACGTAGGCGGGGACGTAGGCGGGGATTTACCGAACCACGTAAAAATTCGTGTGTTTGTTTCTCTTCTCCCTTACTCATTTGTTATTGTGCTTTTATTGAACTTGTTGCTTTTAATTTTTATTAAGAAATTAGATTGCTTGTTGTGTGATTTGTTAGGATAATTCTTAAAATTTCAATTCAGCCCCCTCTTGGGTTGCACACTTATATTTCATGAGAAACACTTGGGTTAAGAGATTGGGAGATAATCTCTTGTTATAAAGGTCTATTAATACCTTAGAAGTCAATTGTAAAACTTGAAGTATTGGGAGGTTTGGACAATAAAATACTCAAGCTTGGTTTGCTTGGAGGCATGGACGTAAGCAGGAATTGTCGAACCACGTAAAAATCTGTGTTTGCTCTCTCTTCCCTTCCTCTTTTATTTTTAAACATTGTTAAATTTATTATTTTTGATTTCATTGAGGCATTAGATTAAATTGTTATGTGGTTTACTTGACTTAAGTTTTTAAAAACTCAATTCACCCCCCTCTTGGGTTGCATAACTAGTATTTCAACCATGAAATGATGCATCTCCAAGTGAAATGTTACCGTAAAAAATTATATCCTTAAGTAAAAAGATACATTTTCTATAAGACACAATTAATTGAACATATCTTTACAATAAGTCACCATTTATTTTAAAAAATTTCCACCATAAGCATTTTCATCTATCATGAATCCATGGAAAAAATCATAAGCTTATAGCTAAAAATCTCAAACAATTTTCAAAACCTATTTTCAATCAATTACAAGACCACATAGATATTTGATTGAGCTCCATCTTCAATATGATTTGGATTAATCATTTAACTATAACATGAATTGATGGAAAAATCAAGAGAAATATGTACATTCTTAAACAATTTTGAAACGCATTTTCAATTTCTCACCAAAAATTCTAATTTCAGCAAAATGAAAATAAAAGCAACTGATACATGCCTCATTCGCAGCTCCAAATGGTAGGATGATTAGCCATTCGGCGTGAAACTCACTAGCTTGTACTCTCTTACCTCACGCTCGTGAATCGTTCTTTGTCGATATTAGAGTCATCGGCTTCGTCGTCATGATCTCTAACTTGTGGCCCAAGTACTTAATCAATTCATCAGAGAGAAAATGAAATGGGTTTTGAGCTACTGTGCTTCAATGTTGTTGGAGGAGAGAGATGAGCTGTATTTCTAGTTTTGGTGGATGAAAGAGTTGAACAAAGTCCAAAACCTAATGTCAAAATCTTAAAATTTTTGGAATTTTTTATTATTAACTTGTTCAATTACGATCTTGCCCTCATCAACCTAACATATATGAAACAATATACTAACATTAAGGAGGTCTTTAAGAGTATTTGGATACTTTCTATCAAACTGAGAATACGCCAAGCTTTAGAAGAAGTTTCTGAAAATTACAATTTGATTTTACACTACTTAAAGACTAACTATCGTTCAGTCACTCTTTTATTTTTAAACAATTTTAATTTACATCTTACTTTAGATAAAAAAAAATTATCAACTTATTTCTATTTTCTCTTTTTTTAAAAGAAATAAAATAATTTGAAGTTTTTTAAAAGCAAGTATCTATTTGTTATAACTTATTTAATGATCATAAGTAATCCCATGAACTTTTTTTTCTTTAATTTTATTGCTATTTGATTGTTTTTTAAGCAGAACTTTAAAAATTAAATAAGTTATTTTACTTCTATTAGTAAAAGTTTAAATTTTAGACTTTAGAAGTAGAGATTAATTTTTTTAAATGTTAAATTTATTTATTTTTTACTTTTTTAGTTTATGTGTGATTTTTAAAATTTAAATCTAAATAAAAAAGGTAAATTTTTGTACTTTTATCTAAATAAAAAAAATTTTGAATGAGAAATTAGATATTATATTCTAAAAATATCTTTATTAAATATATTTATTTTCTAAACTATAAAACTAATAATTTTTTATTTTGATTTATAAGAATAAAATTTTTAAATGTTTATAAATTTTAAGATATTTTTTATTTATAAACACAAACTAAATCTTAATTTATATTCAAATATTTAAAAATAAAAAATAAATATGTCATTTATATATTTATATTTAAATCTATTCAAATTCTAGATAAAAAGCAAATACGTAATTTAAGAGAAAATTAATTATTTACCCTCGAACTTAAACCAATCTTGTTATAAGAAATCTTGACTGTATTTTCTTATTTAAAGTCAAGATCAACCATTCTCGCATCACTCATACTGATTTTGATGTATGAATGGTGTTTATTTAAATATAACTCATCATCATTTATCTAAAATGCCACGTTGCATAAGCAGCTACAAACCGAAGTTGAGTTATCCATGGACTTGCTCGTTCCTCCAAGCTCGTGCTGCCGGAAACCGCCACTTCACAGGCAACTTACTTCCTCAACAAACAACACTCGCAATCCCAGTTCCTTAAAATGCCGCCCTCGTAAAACGGTGTCGTCAGAGCTCCAAACTACGGCGGGAGTGAATGGTAGCTACTCCCCGTCGATTCGGACTCATAAAGTGACCGTTCACGACAGGTTTCGAGGCGTCGTTCACGAGTTCCTCGTCCCCGAGGTATGCGAATTAAAATTGTTGAAAAATCATTTTTTTTTTGTGTGTTTGTTTAAATTGTGGTAAAAATTGAGTGATTGAATGTGTAACTAAAATGAAATGCAGGACCAATACATACTACACACTGCAGAATCTCAAAATATCACTCTTCCTTTCGCTTGCAGGCACGGTATTGATTGTTCTCTTACTCGCCGTCACAATTGGCTTATTTTATCTTAATTATCACTAAAATGTGTATTATTTTAGTTTATGTTAGATATACTTAACTCTCTAATAAATTAAGAATAATATGAGAGTCATGCAGCACTTGGCACTCATCTATTGGAAGATTAATTTCTTACCTTGTAAAATTATTTATTCTATTCTACCATCTATTCAATGGATGAATGCCATGTAGCATTTGGATAATAGTTAGGATACGGTTTGGGAAGTGGTTTGGGAAGTGTAGCAGTACTTATAAATCAAACGCAGTACATAATTTGCTGAACAAGCAGATATCTTCATGATTCAGTCTCTTGATCGCGTGATGTTTGATTTGAATACACTAAAGTGCTGAGTTCCTTCGCTACTTATATTTTTTATAATTGTTTGCCTTTGAAGTGGAACTGTTGTAAATATTGGTGTAAGTTTCGCTGTTTTGTTGGTTAAAAATTGTTCTTGGAAAAAGCTTAAGCTTCTTTCTACATGGCATGGCAGGTTGCTGCACTAGCTGCGCTGTGCGTATAAAATCAGGGCAAATTAAGCAGCCCGAGGCACTAGGGATATCAGCTGAACTCAAATCAAAGGCATGTTCTATATTATTATCTGCATTGTAGATTGAGATTTTGTTACATTACTTTCCAGTTATATGAACAAGATACTGTGTTCAAAGTTCTACCCTGAAGATGATGTCATATAATTATAATCGTTTATTGATTAGCTTGTTATAAAACTCAGCTAGAGAAGGTAAGTTCGATGTGAGGCTCAGTATGGTTGCTAAGACAATTTAGGTGAGAAAACAAACCAAACAAATCCTGAACAAAATTATCATAACTGAACTGGAAAACCATCCACTGACCTTTCTCATGGTTCATTTTATATCTGAACATGTTATGCACGGGTCTTTGGACTGCCACTTTTCATGTAGAAATGGATCAAAATCATTCCACCAGTTATAATATTTTTAATTAGAAATGTCTATGCCAAGTCCGGAACTTTATTTAGCGAATGTGTGGCACCCTTCCGCTGAAGCAATAATGCTTCAGGAGACATATTATATGCATTTATTTATTATGTTACAAACATAAATGTAATGGGAATATTTCTTTCTTACACAGATCTATATTTTCTAATGATCATTAATTTCTTAAGATGTACATCTATATTTGAATGCCAACAATAAGGTCCGACTGCTGCGCTTTGAAATGTCTGTTTGATGTAATATTTAAAACAAGAAAAGGTATTTTTTGTGTAGTTCTATACTTCCATTGTAAGTTTATAATTAATGAATAAATGCTAGATTGTAGTTTGTTTAATGCCATTAAATGTGTCTTGAATTCAGGGATATGCGCTTCTTTGTGTGGGTTACCCATCGTCTGATGTTGAAGTAGAAACACAGGACGAAGACGAGGTAAAGTACAAAATTCTAGCAAATCACTAGAAAAATAGAAAGGATTTTTAAACATTTTCTGTAAAAATGCAATCATTATATCTTGGTGCTAACAGCTTTAACAGATTAATTCATGCTGCCTTAAATGAAAACAATGGGGCAATCTTTTCTGAAAAATGCAATCAGTTCATGTTGTTGCCTTTTCAAACAATCCTTTCTGAAAAGCATTTTAGTTCTCACTTGTATGGCAACATTTAAGGATATCCTTTTGTTTACAGCAGAAATATAAACTTACTGGCATGTGCAGGTATATTGGCTTCAATTTGGAAGATATTTTGCCAGAGGACCAGTTGTAAGTAGTGATTCTAATAAGATCTTGAAATATAGAATGCTTTTGTAGCAAAATAATGGAAGAAAGAAGAATGCTTCTAACTTCAGAATTTTTTCCATGTGGCAGGAAAGGGATGACTATGCATTGGAGCTAGCGCTGGGCGATGAATAAGCAATTTAGAAAGCTGAATAGACATACAGTCCTATTGAGGAAACCCTGTGGATTCTATTTTTCAGCCCCACTTTTCTTTTTGGCTGCATGTTGTGGTTGAAAATCTGTTAGAGACGGACAATGTACACTCATCATGAAAGCCTTTTGATTTCTTATGAAAACCAAACTTCTTGTGAATCTCTATCCATGTTGTTTATATGGTTGGTGGTCGTGCAGAATGTTGCTTTGCTATTTTATGCATGGGTATCCCTTTCAAGTTTCTTCTTTTGTTGAATGGTTGTTCCTTTTGTCTTGCTTGCTCTCCATTATTGGTTCTGTGTATTAAATCCTTTTAGCCTTTCATTGTGTGTTCTGCTACTGGAAGGTGAATGGTGTTCTGTTGCAGGACATTTCTGTCTGTAGCACCATGCACGAGTGCAATGCTAGCATGGATTTGAATCTTGAAATAGCTTCTTCGAATTTCTTTTTCTTTTATCATCTCACAGGTTATGGTGATAAGATTAGTATTCTGTAAGCATTATCATGGCTCTGATGCAAATATTTTGAGCGTTTTGAAGATTCTTGAAATAATTTCCCTTTAGAAACGAAGGGAAAATGTGTCATTAAGCATCAAAGTGATTGAAACTTATGATAGTGCAAAACCGTGAGAGAAACCTTTTGATGGTTTACCTATCATTACAGGATTAATATCATTTCTTTGATAGAAATTATGCTACTTTGATTTATAATGCCAAATTGATTATCATTTATTTCACTTGGACACTTAAAATATCATCCACGAGGGCCAAACACACGGAACAAGGGTAGCTCTCTATCCTTGGTAATATTTAAGAATGGACACGAGACATGAGACCTTCAATTCACAAAAGCTTTCGAGTGAATCAGTGTCATGTGCTCTTTACTTCTTTTTTTTTCTTTCGGGTCCTCCCAAGCACATTTGATAGACGACCCAAACTTGGTTGCCTTTATTGGTTGGCCGGTTGTTGCTAGTTAATTATTTTATCCCTGTAGCTTAAAAATGTGACATGAATGGGGTTTTTTTTTTTTTTTGGCATGTAAGCATTATTGAGTCATATGACTCGTACCCGGTGCAAATTCCTCGTCCCTAAATCTAATAATTCTCCTTTTCTTCTTCTTCATGATCACAACGACTCACTCACTTACACACAGTCGCACATGCCCAGCCCTAACCCTGCCTAAGCTATCAAACGCCTATGCCACCGCCGTTGTCAATTCTGCTCAGGTGCGTCGGCACTGCATCCAGCCGTCCTTGAGCCGATTTGCTTCCTCATTCCAGGTTTCAGCTGTTGTCGTCTCTGCCATTCTCGAGCTGATTCACTTTCCTGTTCCAACTGCTGTTGTCTGTGTCGTCGCTGCCTCCATCTTCGTTCGCCATCATCGGCCGCATAGGCTAATTTCAAATTTGCATACTTCTCACAGCAATTTCAAATGGTGTATGAAGGGGACAATTTTACTGTAATTTTTTGTTTCTAGGAAGCCTAGTTTCGTCCTTTTCTTTTTCTTTTCTATGTTTAAGTTCCTGGCTGTGGTTCCAATTCTTCTTTATGTTTTGTTTACTTGTTGGAGTGGGAGTGAGGAGTGTGAATTCCTCCCACTCCAGTGTTTACTTACTTAAAATGGGGAGGGATTGGGAGTCTCATTCCGTGAGCTCCACTCATTTTTGGAGTGGANATATATTATATTAATAGAGAATTAATAAATATAATATTATTATATTTATTTTAAAAATAATAGTACTATATTTATTTAATAATAATAATAAATACTTTATTCTAAGAAAATATTAATTTTGTACTAAATAATATTATATTATTATTTTATATAATAATAAATTTAATATAATTATATTAAATAAAATAAAATAACATTTCATTTTATATTAAAATTACAATTAATAATTTATTGTTCATAATTAAGAATATTAATAATTATAATAAATTTACAAATATAATAAAATAAATATTATTCATTAAATATATTTTTTATTAGTTTTGTAATTAAAAATTATAATTCTTTAAATAAAGATAAAATTGTAATTTGAAACTATTTACTCTCAATCCAAGACAAAGTAAACACATAAATTGGATTCTGATCTCCATTCCATGGTTTCATTCCAGTGTAAGTAAACAACCTACTCCCACTCCCACTCCACACTCCCAATCCTAGGATTCCCACTCCCCAGGATTCCCAATCCAATCCAAAAAGTAAACGCTACCTTAGTGTAGAAGTGAAGTAGTGGAATTAAATTTTGTTTGGAATTAAGGTTGGGTAATTAAAAATTACAGTGTTAAAAATGTTTGATAAATATTAGCTGTTATAACTTGAAAGTTATATTAATATGATTTTTTATTTGTACGATAAAAAATCTATTATATCTTTAATAATTTTATCAAAATTATTATTTAAAAATTATATTTACTACATACTATGAACTTTTATTTTATAGTTATTATTTTTTCACAATAGCTATAATTTAAAAGGTATAACCTCTCAATCTTGAATAAGACCTTAGTGTTACTCAACCACGTCGTGTTGTAGTTCTTGCCATTGCCAAGCGAGTGGCATTTGAAGAGCTTTGACTTCATTTGGGCAAAGAGGTTGGATTTCAAGTTAGACATGATCAAAAAATTGGAGACAATTGCTCAATCAAGTTTATGATTGATGGAATATTACGAGAACTTAGGTGATGTTTGGTTTGAAGAAAGAGAGGAGAGGAGAGGAGAGGAGAGAAATGGAAGGGAAGGGAGAAGAAAGAGGAGGGGAATAAAGTAATTAAATTTTATTGTTTGATTTAATGTGAAATTTCATGAGGAAAAGAATTATAATTTTAATTGAAAAATACTTCTCGTCTAGAATGGCGAGAGAAAGTTGAGAGAAACGACAGTCTCGACATTTTAATAATTTTTTATTATTAAAAATATAAAAAGAAGAACGAGAAAATGACAAAAGACAACCCATCATATGCATCACTCTCTCTCTCGGGAGAATGCTAAACTTTTATTGTTAAAAATATTTTAAAAAAATAGAAAATGATAGAATTTGATCACGTGCATCACTCTCTCTCATCCTCGCTCTTTTATTTGCACTTTCTCTCCTCCAGCTACCAACATCATGCTTCACGCTTCCTCACTTTCTCTCCTTTATTTCTCATGGAAGCGCCGCCTGTTTTAGATTCGAAAGCAGAACCCAAAACTAGTAATTGCTTGATTATAAAGAGTGATTTTTCGTTTTTAATATTAATTTTTGTTGTACCAGTAATAATATAAATGTACCTCTATTTTGCTTAAGTTTAAATGTTTTAGAAATCAAATGATAGCAATCTCTAATAATCCTGGAAGCAATTTATTAGTTAGATGATAATGATAAAAGATAATGATAATTTTATTTAATTTAGAAATTTTTTAAATTTAAATTTTTAGAAAATTATAGATTAAATTTTTGCTTGACCAAAATTTTGTAAAAATTTATAATGATTTATTCTTAATACAAATGTTTATTATTTTGTACAAATGAAAAATTTGGAAAATGAGCATGCAATTGAAAATTTGCAACTAGAAAAATATGAGCCAACTCTTGGGATGTTATTTGATAGTCACGAGAAAATGTGAGGGTTTTAGAAAGTCTATGGTAAACAAGAAGGGTTTCTTATGGAGAAGCTAACTAGTAAGAAATGGAGTGGTGGGATTGTAAAATACGCGACATTTGCTTGTAACCGTAGCGGCAAGTCGGAAAGTAAATCTACTAATGTGTTGAAGTCGAAACTATTGTGAAAACTAGTTGTGATGAAGGAATTAGAGGTTGTGTAAATGAAGATGGAAAATATGTTTTTTTTTATTTAAACTTCTAACACAATCATGGATTGAGTCCGGACAAAGTTAGGTATTTTCTTTGCGACTATAGCATTAGTGCAGGTGCAAAAAAGAGTATTGAAATAAATGATTGTGTGGGAATTAACATTGCCGAGAATTTTAATTCTATTGTTGTCAACGTTGGAGGATATGAAAATGTATCATTCTTAGAAAAAAAATCGTAGAAATCGTATTGACAAAGGCAGGTGGTTACAACTTGGAGAATAAGATATTATGACAATTTTAAAGTACTTCTAGAAAAAGCAAGCAAAATGCAAGTTTTTTTTTTGTACCATTGATTTGGATGAGCAGGATCTATTAAAGAATGTATTTTAGGCAAATCCGAAGAGTAGGACAGCTTACAAATTTTTGGAGATGTCGTCACATTTGACACTACATATCTTACCAATAAGCACGACATGTCATTCGCTCCTTTTGTTAGAGTTAATCATTATGACCATTCTATTTTATTAGAATGCGAATTGATTTCACACGAGGATATAGAGATATTTACGTGGTTATTTGAGTTGTGGCTATCATTCATGTTCGGTTCTCTCATTGGTATCATTACAGACCAAGACAAAGCAATGAAAAAGACAATTGAGAATACTTTTCCTACAACTAGGTATCGATGGTGTTTGTGGCATATAATGAAGAAAATGTCTTAAAAGTTAGGGGCTTTTAAAGAACATAATTGTATTATTTCTTTGTTGTTTTCTACTATTTTTGATTCCCTGAGTGCTGCTGTATTTGAGGAAGCTTGGCATGGCATGACTAAGATATATGATTTATGGGATAAAGATTGGTTAAATGGTTTATATGATGAGCGACATCGTTAGTTTTCATACTATTTAAAAGATTGTTTTTGGATAGAAATGTCAACAACTCAGCGAAGTGAATGTATGAATGCATTTTTTGATGGGTTTGTTAACTTAAAAACAAATTTGAAGCAGTTTGCAAAGTAGTATGAAAATGCGTTGAGAAGAAAAGTTTAATTAAAATGGCAAACAAACGCCAAGTGTGATGAGTTCAAAGTTAAAACTATCGCAAGCACGTGGGATGAGGCATATTCAGATCCTATTCAAGTTCTCGTCGAACTCTTACAAGAGCTTGAGCAAAAAAATTCAAAGAAGCGCTTAATGGATTGATTCAAGCAACTTGGGCTCAATCAAATTCGTGGAGGCTTGTTAAAGGAATCGCACATGATAAATCCATGATTCAGGTTCTTGAATTTTTCAAATAATCACTTCCATGAAATATGAAGTTGACTTAAACATTATGGCGGGAAAATATATTATTTTCCTTTTTCAGATATTTTCCCATTTCTTGAGGAGGCTATTAAGGAATTAAATCAGTTATTTCTATTTTACTCGCCTAGTTTCCATTTAATTGATGTAAGATATTTAAGTCAACTAGGATCCTGATTTAGTTTAAATTCTTTCCTATTTACTTAGATTAAGATTTTGATTTGATTTAAATTCTTTCCTATTTGTTTAGATTAGGATTCTGATTTGATTTAGATTATTTCCTATTTGTTTAGATTCAGATTTGATTTGATTTTAGTTTAGGATTTATTTCTAAAAATTCTTGAAACCAACCTTATATAATGTACTTGTATCTAATAAACAGAGATCAATTTTAATACAATTAGTGAGAGAGTTAATTTTTTTTTGTTCTTATACAAACTCTTTGAACTTATTGGATTTTTGTGGTGTTCAAACTCTTAACTTATCAATCAAACCATCCATAGTTGATTGTGGCATCCTCACATACCAAGGTTCGTGCTTTCATTAAGTATTGGGTCGTAATTCCATTCAATTCCTAATTTAGATTTGATCTTGAGGACTAAATTGGGTAAGATCGCATCAATTTTTGACGGAGTTCGTATCAAAGTTTTTTAGTAAAAAGACCATGTATAACAGATATGAGATGGAGAAGTAATTTAAAGAGGTGTACACTACTTCTAAGTTTAAAGAATTCTAACAAGAATTAACTACACTAGTGTATTGTGGTATAGTTAATTATATGGGATCAATATTTGAAATCAGTGAATCATATTGACAAGATAAGAAAAGAAGCTTTGAGGTTGTTTTTGAAGAAGTTGAGTATTAAATTACTTGTATCTATTCAAAGTTTCATTTTAAGGGGATTCTTTGTAGACATGCCCTTGCAATACTGATATATAACAATGTTGAATTACTTCCAAAAATGTACATTTTATCAAGGTGGAGGAAAGATGTGAGAAGATGCTATAGTAAGGTGAAAGTTAGTTATAGTGTGCAAATTGTAACCATTCAGCAAGAGAGATATGACAAAATATGTACTGCTTTAATTGAGGTTGTAGACATAGCTGCTGATGGTGAAAGCAGTTACAAATTTAGGACTGGATTGATAAGGCATTGAAAAATCTGCCCAAGCAAATTCGGTGTGCAAGTGTGAAAACAACCGTTACAAGTGAAGTAAGTTGTAGTAGCAGCAATGTTGAACATATAATCAATGATCCAGTAGCAACACTTTGTAAAGGCTATCCTCCTCGTCTGAGGAAACAATTTGCAATTCATAAGAAACTTGCCCAAAAGAAGAAGACTGCAGAAAAAAAAAAGTTTTGTTTAAATACAAAAACTGTTTTCTAATTTCATTCTCTTCTTTTAATTGTTTGTCATTTTTTACAATATTTACAAAAAGATGCACTATCATCTTATGAAGTGCCTAATGAAATCTCCACACAGCAGAGCAACGTGGCCATGGTAAGTTTGTGAATTTTTAAACTTCTCTTTTATGTTGACAAGAGGTAACTAAGTATCTTTTTTAGCATATATAGACATTACAGGAAGAGAGTACTATTAATGCAAATCTCAACCTATGGGACTTTAGACTACTATAATGTAAGAATTAAATTCATGAGGAAATTTTAATTTTACATTTTTTATTTGCCTTGGTACTTGTATACCCAACCCAAGTTGGTGTAAATAATATTTATCATCCATTTCCTTACAATTTGCACACAATATTGTCGTCTTAAAATCACGGTTTCCTAATGTATATTTATATTTTTAGATTTCTAAAATGTAATATGATGTTTTTAATTTTTTGTGTATTATAGCAACCAGTCCCACGATATGCTTTGCAATCACATTATTCTTCTCTTTTGATGACGTACAAAGGATTTGAAAATAGGTATTTCATACAATTGCTACATTGATAATGTAATGAAGATAACGATCATTGTAATTGATATTTGACTTGTATTCTGTTCAGATTATTTTCTCTATTATTTCGCTTAAATTAGCTTAAAATGACTAATTGTAGTGATGAATTAATCATTGCACTATTGCTATTTTTTTCGGATAATTTTTGTTGGTCTAGTGGCTTTTTTGATAAATTTTTATGATATTTCCTAATAATTTTGAAGGGCATAAATTATTACAATTTCAATGTGTTTGTACTCATTGTGTGCTATTTTGGCATCAAATAAAGTTTTTATAACAACAATTTGAATCTAACTTCCAATTGAATAAAGTGAAAGAACTTGGAGTCTTATATTTCAAGTGAAAATATTATTATATATGTCTACAAGTTTTCCCAGTAGATAATGCAAATTGAAACAACTTAAAAATAAAACTTGAATATAAAACATAGTGCAACAATCACAAGTATTCTAATTAAATCATATCCTCATGTCTATCTCTTTTAAAATTCATCGTCAAACAATCGCATCTGCACTTCACATTATTGCATATACTCAAGTTCTTTATGAAACAATTGAAATTTAACAGACAAACACTCAATCTCCAATGTCAACTTCATAACCTCCTCCACTAGAGGTCAATTTTCTCTTCTTTAGATTTACGGTCTTCTGTCCATTGAAAGTTTTTACGTCTTCTACATTTCCAAAATTTGTGATTTGGATTCTTTGTAGTACGTGACATTAACAAATCCATTTGGCCACTACATTCGTTACATATTCGTAAAGAGTTTTGAGTTTCATTTGTGCGAGATGACATTGTCATTAATAGACTATTTTAACTGCCCAAAAAAAAGGGAGTATGAAAACACAAAGAACTCTGCAACACTCATATTTTTCACCCAACTCATATTTTTCAGCTAAGAAACATAAAAAATTGTCAAAAAAATTAAAATTAAAAAAATGAATAAGATAATTAATTAATCATATGTAATATTATCACAAGATATCCATGTAAAACTGAGTAATTAGACAATGAAATTAAGACAATTCAAGTAATTAGACAATAAAATTAAAAAAGAATAATTTAAAATAAAATATTTATGCTCGAAATAAAATCATTAATATTGCATTCATTTATGCCAAGTATCATAGTCATTATGAAATGCATAGATTACAATAATTGTGTGACCATTATGCAATGAAAATATGACCCAGATTAATATTGTAATTAATTTTTTTTTACGTTGTCCACCATTAATTTTGTATAATTAATTAGGCCTTTAAGTCACATTAAATGGTAAGAATGAAGTTTATTTAGTATACTTTGTGTATTTGAAAGTACAAATCAAAACAAGACTTTAATTTCTCATAAACAATTTGACTTGAGTACGTTTCACAATGTCCAATTTTTATAATTTTTTATTTTATTGAAATTATAGGTGCTACATTTGCTAGCCATCTTTCTAAACAAAATCTGGAGTTCAATTCTAGTGCACATGTTGTCCCCTAAATCTTCATAACATCCAGATTAAATTACTGAGAAATACAAAAGCGGAAGTATACCTGAATCCATGGTGATTCGTAGTGTTTCTTGAGTGTAGGAGATGGACTTCAAATCTTCTCTTTTCTCTTTAGTTTAGAATTCTCTCTGAGAGATTGGAGACCATAACCCCTTTTATATAAATATCGTGACTATTGGTTTTCTTTTAGAAAACCCAACAGTCACGTTATTTATGATAATTACCACTTCAGTCCCTCATTAAAGTGATGATTAAATTTTGGTATCAATGCATTTAATCCACAACAATTATACCCTTAACCATTTAATTAACTTCAAATAGATCACTTAATTCTTGGCTTATTAAATAATAGCACACACATTTTATTTATTTTATGTGTGGCCCCAAATATATTAGATTAATATAAATTAATCTAACAATCTCCCATTGGGCCACAAATGAAAACTGAAATGTGTTTAACTTACTGAGCTCATAAAATTACTATTATGTCCTTAGAGTATATCTGAACAATCTAGTTCAATAACCACATCAGTATAGGATCATAGCGGCCTTTATTACATTAATCGTAACTCAACCATCCAAGGTCACATATATCAATATAGTTACATGACATAGATCAACTGTGGATGCATAGCATGGAAATTGCATGCAATGTGATCTAAACATGTCTATTCCCGACTGGTCCTAATTTATTTTATTGAGATCTAAACTAAAGTTAGTCTAACAGAGTGTAAGGAACTGAAATACTTTATTTCTGCAGAAAATAATCCGAATAATATAATCAAAATCTAAAAGTCACACTTAGTCATTATACAAACTCCCACTAAATCTGAAATTCTCAAGTAAAATTACACCCATACGAGCAGTGTGCTCATGAAAGACTTTAGGTGGTAATCCTTTAGTGAGTGGATCTGCTATCATGGAGTTTATCCCAATGTGCTCTATAGATATTTGTCCACTCTGCACTCTTTCCTTCACAACAAGGAACTTGATGTCAATGTGTTTTGACTTTGTAGAGCTCCTGTTATTGTTGGAATATAAAACTGCAGACTTATTGTCACAAAATATCTTGAGCACTCTTTCTACACCCTCTAGAATGCGCAGCCCAGTGACAAAATTACACAGCCATATTCCTTGATTGGATGCCTCATAACATGCTACAAACTCTGCTGCCATAGTCGATGAAGCTACAAGTGTCTGCTTGGCAGATCTCCAAGAAATTGCTCCCCTAGCCAACAGGTAAATATAGCCTGATGTGGATTTTCTGCTGTCTTGGCATCCAGCAAAATCAGAGCCGGAATACCCAATGATCTCTAACTGATCCGACCTCCTATATGTGAGCATGTACTCCTTGTTCTCTATAAGTACCTCATAACCCGTTTGGCTGCTTTCCAATGATCCATCCCGGGATTGCTCAAATATATGCCCAACATACCAACTATGAACGCAATATCTGGACGCGTACATACTTGAGCATACATAAAACTCCCTATAGCTGAAGAATAAGGAATCTTATCCATTTCCTAGATTTCAAGATTGGTCTTAGGGCATTGACGAAGGCTGAATTTATCTCCTTTGGCGACATGGGTGTCACCTGGTTTATTGTTTTGCATGCCAAACCTCTTCAAAACTTTATCGATATAGTTCCTTTGTGACAATCCCAGAATACCCCGAGAACGATCCCAATGTATCTCGATTCCTAAAATAAAGGAGGCATCACCAAGATCTTTCATCTCAAAATGTTTGATAGAAAACTCTTAGTCTCGTGCAGTATGCCTATATCATTTGTGGCAAGCAATATGTCATCAACATATAAAACCAGGAATATATGTTTACTCCCACTGAACTTGTGATACACACATTCATCAATAACATTTGCCTCAAAACCATATGAGATAATTATTTGATGAAACTTAAAGTACCACTGACGAGAAGCTTGTTTAAGCCCATAGATGGATTTGGTTAGCTTACAAACCATTTTCTTTGGGTCTCTCCCAATACAAAGTTTTCTGGTTGTACCATATAAATTGTTTCCTCAATGTCACCATTAAGGAAAGCATTCTTAACAGTCATCTGATGTAACTCAAGATCAAAATGTGCAACAAGTGCCATAATTGTCCTAAAAGACTCTTTCATAGAAACCGGAGAGAAAGTCTCTTTATAGTCAATTCCTTCCTTTTGAGTAAAGCTTTTAGCGACAAGACGTGCTTTATACATTTCCACATTACCATTTGAATCCCTTTTGGTTTTAAATATCCATTTACAACCAATGGGCTTCGCATCAGAAGGTAAAGAGATAAGTTCCCAAACTTTATTGTCTTGCGTTGACTTGTACTCTTCATTCATGGCTTCGATCCATTTATGAGAATTGGAGCTTTGTATGGCTTGATGAAAGTTGATGGGGTCATCTTTCATCACTCCAATTTCATCCTCATGTTCCTGAAGAAATACTATATAATCATCCGAAATAGCATTTCTCCTTTCTCTTGTGGATCGTCTTAATTGCATAGGCTTTTGAGGTTGTTGAGTTTGTTCCTCAGGAACAATCATCTCATGTTGATTCTGGGGTTGAACAACATTGTCTGATGGTTGAGGATCTGAATTTACTTCATTATCAATGACAGGTATTAAAACTTGTACATTGTCAAAAGCAATAGTGGATCCCTCTTCCTCTTCAAAAACACTATTTCTTACTGGATTTCTCCCCCCAATCTCAACATCCTCAAAGAATGTAGCAAT
Source organism: Citrus medica (assembly GCA_002013955.2). NCBI lineage: Eukaryota > Viridiplantae > Streptophyta > Magnoliopsida > Sapindales > Rutaceae > Citrus > Citrus medica. The sequence goes on along the minus strand of MKYO02009009.1, from coordinate 367,688 downwards.
TCCCGTCTCAAAAATTTACTTTGTACTGGGATCATAAAACTTAAAACCCATTGATCTAATGAAATATTGTTCACCATTCCAAATAGCTGTGGGAAATGGTCCACAGATGTCTGTATGAATTAATTCTAAGACGGATGAAGTTTTGTAGGCTCCTAATTTCTTACTTTTGGTTTGTTTTCCCTTGATACACTCAATACAAACATCAAGGTCTGTAAAATCAAGAGATTCTAAAATCTCATCAGACACTAATCGCTCAATTCTAGCTTTAGAGATGTGACATAAGCGTTTGTAACATAATGAGGTCGAATTTTCTTTCTCTAATTAACGCTTTGTACCTCTTGAACTAAAATGCAGGTTTTCATTATAACTTGAAACAGTTTCTAGCAAATATAGATTATTATAAGCATTAAGCAAACCGGTTCCAATAACATTAGAATTGATAGATAAACTAAATTGTATGTTTACAAATGAACAAGAATAACCAGATTTGTCCAAAACAGAAACTGAAATCAAATTCCGTCTAAAAGACGGAACAACAAAAGTATCTAACAAATCCAAATAACAACAAATTTTCATAAGTAATCTAAAATACCCAATTGCTTCAACCTCTATCATCTTGTCATCTCCTACATAAATGCATCTTTCAGCATCACTTGGCGGCCGGTAGCTCAGGCAACCCTGCAGTGAAACACAAATGTGAGTAGTAGCACCCGAATCTATCCACCATCTGTTTCTTGGTACTGAAGTTAAATTAGTTTCATAACAAACCAAAGTAAGAAATGTACCTTTCTTTACGCACCATGCGTGATATTTTTGACATTCCTTCTTCACATGTCTAGGCTTCCCGCAGAAGAAATAGCCATGCTCGGCCTTTGGTTTCTTTGGCTCTGGACCCTTAGAAGCAGCAGCTTCACCCTGTTTCTTTCTTTTGCCCTTATCTTTAGAAGTGCTTACCACATGTGCATATTCGGATTTCTCTTGCTTCAGTCTCTCTTCCTCTTGCACATAAAAGGAAATCAGTTCATTGAGATTCCACTTCTCTTTCTGACAGTTGTAACTGACTTTGAACTGATTAAATTGTGCTGGGAGAGAGATAAGAACCAAATGCACAACCAAATCATCAGATAGGTCAAGCCCTAATGCCTTAAGCTTAGAAACAAGATGAGACATCTCCATGATGTACTCCCGAACATTTCTCTTGCCTTTATACTTCATTGAAATCAAGTTTAATAAATGCGTACTTGTTTCAGCCTTATCATTTTTTGCAAAACGTTTTTGAATTTTGGTAAGAAACTCACTAGCACTTCTAACCTCATTAGTTATAGCACTCCTAAATACTTTTGGAATACTGCGCTTCATGATCATAAGACTTATCCTATTAGATCGATCTCACTTCTCATAGTACAACACATCCTCAAATGTACTATCATCAGTGAGTTCGTCCGGCTCAGGGTGTCTGAATGATAAGTCTAGATCCATGCAGCCTAAGAGAATCATCATATTCTCTTTCCAGTCCTTAAAATTAGTCCCATTTAGAACCGGGACACTATTCATATTTGCAGATATAAAAGTAGCAGACATAAAAGCTGAATAGAGAACAAATATAAATAAATAAATAATGCTCACATTAAACAACTCAAATAATAATCTTTAAAAGATTTAAAAGCAAATTATAACACTTCAAGATACCTAACACAACATTAGTAACAAGTCTTTGGACTATAATACTAACTGTAAATGGTACTCTTGTTGCAATAATCAAATTTTGACAATAAATTATGTCAAGTAATGAACCAATCATTGGATTAGTACATTGCTCACATTAAGTTATCTTAATAATCGTCACAAATTTACCATCACAAGTGTGTGTGAAATTAGGCCAAATATTAACCTTCCTTTGGGTCGATTAACATCCGCAGGAATTACACAAACACAAACACAAACATCTAACACCCCAAATAAACTAATCTACACAAGAGATATCACTTTGGTGACTTCCTGCTTTAATTAACACATCATCAATGTTAGACCAATTTTAATTATTCCCGATAACCGAATCATGCATTAACAGTTTGATTCGACTATAACCATTAATAAGAAATTAATAACTCAATAATCTAAACATGGATGGGGCTCTGATACCACTTGTTGTCCCCTAAATCTTCATAACATCCTGATTAAATTACTGAGAAATACGAAAGCGGAAGTATACCTGAATCCATGGTGATTCGTAGTGTTTCTTGAGTGTAGAAGATGGACTTCCAATCTTCTCTTTTCTTTTTAATTTAGAATTCTCTCTGAGAGGGTTAAAGAATTACAGAGGATAATGAGAGATTGAGGACCATAACCCCTTTTATATAAATATCGTGACTATTGGTTTTCTTTTAGAAAACCCAACAGTGAGGATTCAAATTTCCTGCATCTTGTAAATTATTCATGTTTGAAGCAATTTTTGAATTCCTTTATTCTCTTCGCAATCTCCTGACAGTCCTTTCAATCTTAAGATTGAATTGAAATACCACATATCTGTCTTTACGCATGCATGTACCGATCTGCCAATAAATAGAATAAATCAAATCAAATTTTTGCGCTATCGAGATTTACTACACACTTCAAAAGTAAACAATCAATCCCCGGCAACGGCGCCAAAAACTTGTTGGTTAATTTTATAAGCAATTATTATCAATGCCAATGTGCAAGTATACACAACAAGTAATAAAGTGATAAATATTCAAGATCATCTCTACAGGGATTGATGTTACTCAAAATGCTATAGCATTCACAATAACGCAACTCAACTTGCAACCAAAACAAACAATTGTCGAATAATTTCTATCGTAATTAATAATTGAAAGAAGAACTAAGTAAGATAATACTTTAATGAAATAAACTAAGTTAAATGTGTCTAAGATTCAATTAAGAATATAATAGTTGAATAATCAAACTCTCCTAATGGGGTGACTGTTATTTGCCAAATTAGCATCAATTGTTACAATAAGTGCTATAGCACTGGACAGAATAAATCTGCATCCTCGGCTATCGCATGTTGGAAGTCTCATACTTTCAAATCTACTAACAATGACCAGTTGCTCATATATTTATGGTACATCATTATAACCTTTAATCTCTTTATTCTACAAGGTGAATACCTATGTCTAGAGTGTCACAAATCTTAACTTCAAGTATTGCCCTTATGGGATTTAAAATAACATAATTTAGGAAACTCGACTTAAGAACAAGTAATACTCTAATAATATCCACTAAGACATGCCCTTTTGCTGCTCTATCTTAACTGAAACCATTAAATGGGTGGTCAACTAAAATAACATTTATATTTATAAAAACTACTAGAGTATAATGCTACAGCAATACCATAACAACATATAAGAACGGTCAAGAACCCATTTGATTGTTTGTCACTCAACTACAAGTACATTTAGTTCATAATCTGATTGAGAAAAGTAAACACAAATATACTGATCACAGAATACATCCAAACAATTAAAAGAAGAAAGATAATATAAGTTGAGAACGGTGAAAGACTAATGATCATGCACGGTTCTTCAATGATGCCGAATAGCACTCCTAAATCTTGATCTTCTTCTCTTTCTTCTTGTCTTTTTAATTATTTTGATGATAATTCCTTTCCGCCCTTCTATGTGGTGCACGCCTCCTTTTTATATTGCAAATTAGGTTAAAACCAAAACCAATGAGCGTGCATGTGTTTAAATTAGGAAACATGCAGAACGTGATTTTATGGCTAACCCGCGCCTAAGTTCTCTCCCGCAATGCTCCCTGATTGCTACAACACTGGTTGCTCTAACATCCGCAACAGCACTGCATTGCTCCCGATTGTGCTTTTCTTCTTTTATGGTCGTCTTCTTCCCTTTTCTTGCTCATTGAATGTCTCAACATCCTTTCATAAATTAAGACTTTCCAAGAATCTACAATTATGCATCTGTTTTAAGCACAAATTATTATGATTTAAGCAAAACTTATTAATACTCAACTAAAATGAATGTTTAAGCAAAATGTAATAAAAACACCTTATTTGTTCTCTAAATGATCTTGATTCAAGTCTAAAATTTATGTAATAACTCTCATTTCCTAGAGTTATCAGTAACCCTCTTTTATTTAATCCCATAAAGAAGGCCGAATATCGCCACGTGTCATTTATAATTCCTCAATGAGTTTCTTTTACCTCAACTATTTTCGCCACAAAGAAACTAGGGGGATGTTGTTTAAGGAAGAAACAGAAGACTAAATAAAATGGATGGATTTCAGCTCAAAATCTTTGCTATAAGTGTCTTATAGCTCACTTTATTGATTATAATTGGAGATTGCAAAAGAAAATATTGAATTTTTGTCAAGTTGCTGACCACAAAGGTAAAACAATCGATAGGCAAATTGAGACATGCCTATTAGATTAGGGCATTGAGAGAGTGATTATTGTAACAAATGATAATGCTTCTTTTAATGATGTTGTTTCATATTTGTCAAAAGTTGTAAACAATTGGAATGGTGCAATCTTGGGGGGGGGGGTCAAAATATGCATTTGAGGTGTAATGCACATATGTTAAACCTTATTGTTGCAAAGGGGTTAAAAGAGTATCATGAGTCCATTGCTAAAATTCGCAAATGTTGTAAGATTTGTTAGATCCTCACCCTCTAAGCCACAAAAGTTTAAGGCATATGCTGAGTGAGAGAAAATGTTTTTAAATAAGTTGTTGTGTCCAGATGTTGTAACTAGATGGAATTTCACTTATTTCATGTTAGAGCTTGCAGAAAAATATCAAAAAGTATTTGATCGATTAGAGCTTCATGATGCATAATATGTTCGCGAGTTTTGTTTGAGCGAACCAAAAATGTGTCCTTCTTCAATTGATTGGGAATATTCTCGTTACTTCATTAAAATTTTGAAGGTTTTTTTATGATGCCACTTCGACACTTTCCGGTTCTTTGTATGTGACATCCAATACTTTTTTACGTCAATTATGTTTGATTTGTACACAATTGCAAGCTTGGAGGGATAGTAAGGATTTATTTTTGAAGATAATGGCTGAAAATACGAAAAAGAAGTATGATAAGTATAAGGGAAATTACGAATCAGTCAACCCTTATCTGTTTGTTTTTATGTTGCCTGATCCTCGGCATAAAGAACATTTTTTGAGATGTTGTTTTGTAGTACTGTTTGGTGAATTTAAAGCTAACGAGTTAGCTGTCAAAGTGTGGAATAATTTAAGTAGTTTGTATGATGAATACAAAATGCTTTATTGTGATGATGTGGAAGTAATGGAAGTTGTGAATGATAAAAAGGAGTTAGAGGTTGATAATGAAGTTGATGCTAGGCTAATGTTTGATTCGGGTTATATGAATATTTTAAAAAACAATATTTCTATAAAGTGTAAAACAGAAGTGGATCTTTACTTGACAGAATTATATGAGAACCCAAAAAATGAAAGTTTTGAAATATTAGATTAGTGGAAGATTAATTCTTCCAAATGTCCAATTTTGTCTTATTATGCTCGAGATATATTGGTCATACATGTCTCCACTGTGGTATCTGAGTCAGCATTTAGCATTGGTGGTCATGTTCTTGATCCACATCGTTGCTCACTATTTACAGGGACAGTAGAGGCACTGATTTGCACACAAAATTGGCTACACTCGACTCCGATAAACCTTGATGAAGCAATAGATGAGATTGAATATATCAAGACAGGTAAAATGTAACAACTTAACTTTAATTGTGTATGTTGATTATTATTTGACTTTATATTATTATTCTATTTTTTTAAATTGACATTTTTCTTTTGTGTGACACGTACAGAGATTTTGGGAGCTGATAAGAATATATTTGATGAAGCTTGACAGTATTTGATGGGATGGTGTAAGGGTAAATATTTATTATATTTTTTATTAAATAAAAGTTTTTATTTGTTATTTATTTGAATTATATGTATTTTGTTCAAGTTAAAGTACGAAATACATTTTTTCTTTAAATGTATTATTGTAACTTTATTTGAACAATTAATTTTGATGTGTTATATTTTGAAACTTTAAATGTATTATTCTATCTTTATTTGAACAATTAGTTTCGAGGTGTGTTGTATTTTGAAATTTTAAAGTATTATTTTAGCTTTATTTAAATAACTAATTTATTTAAATCTTATTCAATTTTGAATTTGATTGGTAGTAAAATTATTTTTATATTAGATTTTTCTATTTTATTAGTTCGTGGATCGGACAAAATAAAAAATTTATAATCCGCAGACCAATCCGTAAAATAATGGATCAGATATGGATTGGGTCAAATCCGCATCCGATCCGCAGACATATGAATTGGATTTGGATTGAATTTAACCAATCCGTGGATTAGATTGGATTAAAAATTTATTATTCGCAAAATCGCAGATCGGATATGGATTGATGTCCAATCCGTAAAGTTTGATCCACAAACACCCCTAGCAGGTGGTCAGTGTTTCTTCCTGGGAAAAAAAAAAATCAGCCAATATGGGCAAATGGTAAAATCATTCAATAGTGGGTTTATTACCAAAGAGTATTTTCAAAACAATTATCATCTGCGTAATAAATGTCAAACAAAGTGTCATTTGAGAGAAATTAACCTTGTTTCAAATTTATATGGTTTAATCAACCGTGAGTTTCAAAAAATAAGTATTATTTTTTAATATTATATATTTATTTTAAAATAATAAAATTTTAATAATATTTATTTTATTTAAACATTAATTTTTAATATGATTTTATTAAATATTATTTAATCATAAGTTAATAATTATATTTATTTTTTAAAAACTAAATTATATTAAATAAAAAGCCAAAACACATAAACTCATAAGTATAAATAATAAACAAAGTAAGAGAGCAAATGGAATTTAAAGTCATGAAAGATCTCATAATTTTTTGGCTATATTGTTTTTTTCCTCTTATATCTTGTTAAGCTCGTCATTAAATTCCTTTGTATGGAAGCAGGAAAAGGAATCCAAGCGAATCCCAGCAAACAAAATTGAAGAAGTTGGAGGTGATACTTTTCCTTGGCTACTTGCTTCCATTGTTTTCCAATTGCTCTTTTATTTTGATTGATTTGCTTTTAATTAAGGCACGAGGAGAAGGAGAAAGCTTACATGTTTTTGAAAGCCCAAGAAAACTTAAAAGAGTATGTTACCGTGTCCTTTCTTTTATATGTTTCTGGGGTTAATATATTTGAGATTTTGTTTTTACAGTAAAAACAAAGCTTAGAATTGTTGAGAAATACCTTAGACTTCAAAATTTCACGAAATACAAGATTTCAGTTGCTCTTTATATTATTCCGGAGGCATCTAAAGATATGGGTAAGCTTTGTACGACAGAATCGATGCTAACTTTTGACATTATATTAGTTTATTTATCTGGCAACTCGTCTTGTAGGCTAAATCTAGGCGTGAAAAGAGAATAAATGCCATGCAATTTTCCAAAGAAGGTTTAGAAGATCCACAAAGTGACCGAGCTCCAAAGAGAAGGCACGGAAGTGATGCTTACGGTGAAACTGAACCTGAGTTGGTCAAAATCCAAAGACAACGTATTGATGAAAACAAACCAGTACTGCAACCAGTGATCGGTAATAAAGAAGTAGATGGTACATCTGTTTCATTAGGCTCTTTTCAAAAGCCGCTTTCCAATGATGCACTTGGTTCAAACCGTGAAACTGTTGCCGCCCTACCACCTAAAGAAGTTCCAAACAATGGGGTGTCTCTGTGTGTATTGGGCCTCTTAGATCAACAACTACGTAGTATAATGTGTATGTTTGTATGCTATCATAAAATCCCACTTTGGTGTCTGAATATGGGAAAGAAATAGAAAGTACATAAATAGTTTTTGTATGTTCAGTAATGTTTTTTTTTTTCTTCATATTTTCTGATTATTTTGAGAAATTCGTTTCTCAAATATTATCCCTCTAACTTGGACACTCGAATATTTTAGGTTGAGATAGATAATATCTGTCTGTTGTGCCTTCCTCCACATATTGCGTTAGTGAAAATATATATCTTCTAAAGCATAGAATTTCCCCATAGCTTTATTTCTCATCTAAACAGTACATGGATCTTTGGAAGCCTGGTAAGGGAAAACTTAAGAGAATGGGAATTGCTTTATTTAATTATTCACTATTATAAAATGCCATAGCGGAAAAGGTTTATAATTGGATTTATTGAATTCCATCAAAATCAAACTTTGAATTTATTTGCCCAAGTGACATGCATTGCTACACTTACTTTACAGCATGTTGGAATATTTGATTTATTTTATCATATACTCTGCTAGAAATATTTTCTTTCTCTATTATGCATCACTTTATTCTTACGTAATACTAAATAAAGTACACTATGACACAACAAATATGTAAATAATAATAAGGGAAATTATCTACCGTCCACCCATTTTTTCAACTTTTTCAAAAATACACAAAATTTTTTCTTTTTTTTGTTGGAATCCACCTGAAGTTACATTTCTTTTTACTCGTCCACTTCCGTTTGGAGACCTTTAAGAAAGCTAACGGAATATTATGTAAATAACTTTTTTACCCTTAAATATAAAAGATAAATTATCCACCAACCACCTTTTTTTTGTATTTTTTCAAAAATACACAATTCTTAATTTTTTTTTTGCTAAACTCCACTTGAAGTTATATTGTTTTGCACTTGTCCACTACTGTGTCGTTGTGAAATGATAATTTTTCCCTTATAATGTCAGTAAAGTTCTAACGGTGTTATAAGGAGAGTGGACCAATGAAAAAATGTTAATTTCAAGTGGAGTGATAAGTGCATATTTTTCATATATTTTGTTATTAATTTCTCCATCTTTTTCTTGTTTTGATCTTAAATATTCTAGTTATTTTAATTAATTTTTAATTGAATAGGGAATTAATTAATATACATATTTTACCCTTTATTATATATTTGCTAGTTATTTTATTTATTATTTTTAATTAATTATTTTATTTTATTGAATAGGGAATTAATTGGAGATTGTGGATAAAAATGACATGAAGAAGTTCAAATTGGAAAAGGATTTCAATTAGAATTGAAAAAGGATTTCAATTAAAATTGAAAAAGGATTTCAATTAGAATTGAAAAAGGATTTCAATT
>MKYO02009009.1:310302-353114 GCA_002013955.2 Citrus medica | reverse complement strand
AATTAGAATTGAAAAATGATTTCTTTAGACTTGTTGGAGAAGAATTCGGTCAACTAGCCTTATAAAAGGAGAGCTGCCAGAGAGCGAAAGAGAGGTGTGTAGACGCAATTCGGGCAGAGGAAAATCAGCAGCTGGAATTAAGTTAAAGTAAAGACAGTCGCTTGAATTAATCTCCATGATTGGTTTTGTCAATTCTCTTATTCCCAATTCAATTATGTTAGGCTAAATTTTTATTTGGTTGAAAGTGAATTCAAAACCCTAAACATGCTATGCAATTAAATTTAAATTCTATCATTCAATTTATTTAATTGAGATTGTTTATGTTCTTCTATCATTAATGTTCATGGTTTATTCTTGTTTTATTTGAGTGGCCAATTAGATAGGACTTGAATAAATTCTATTGCTAGATTAAAATTCTTGATCCGTAATTGTCTTGAGATTTTAATCATAAGTAGCAAGTTGGAATCGGTGATTTCAATTGGAGAACATAACCTAGGTTAAATAATCCGAGCTTGTGTGTTTATTGCCTAGATCAACCTAATATCTTTCTTTGTTTAATGCTTCCATTATCTTAAATTTAAAGAGCTTGTTTTAAATTATTTAATGGTTAGAGATTAGGTGAAGAGCTTGTTTTGCCTAACGACACACTAAGGAAAGATTGAGACTAACAGAGCTTATTGTTGTCTACGGTTGATAGTTTCAATATAAATTGATGATAGAATTGATATATTATGTGCATGTTTGGTGGTGGCGAATGATCCTTTAACCAAAGTTTTCATCATTGTTATTTCTTTTTCCTTTAACTAGAGTTTTTTTTAAATTCTTGTTCGTAGTTTTAATTTCTTTATTTCTTACTATTTAGTTAAAAATTCATAAACCCCCTTTTTTATTTATAATTGGCATTTTCTTTAGTTAGATTAATTTCTATTATTACTACTATTATTTTATTTTAAATCTTGCTTTAGAGTTGATAAATAAATATAACTAGCATAGTCTCTGTGAGATCGATCCTTACTCGCTCTGTACTAATTATTTATATTAGTGGTAAGGTTTTAAATTTGGTGCACCTTAACGACACTACCATGGAGCGCTGCAAAAAAAGAAGATTTGTATATTTTTGAAAAACAATAAAAAAAACATGTGATCGGTGGATAATTTCCCTAATAATAATAATTTTAATAGTAGTAGTAATAACCCTCAATTGTGAAATCTTAAAGTCCTAAATCACTAACCTAATTTTTAACTCTTTATATTTTTTAATAGAAGAGGCCATTTCATTCTAGTATGTGCTACTTTAAACTCTAATTTCAAAACTAAAATCACTCTGTCATATCAGTAGATTTATTATCTTATAAGTTTAATTTTGAAAGTAAGTTGGTTTCAATTTCTCTTTATTTTTTAGTAAACACTTAACAGTACACAATTATGTATGTTACTGAACATGATGCTAGTTAATTATTTAAAGGTCTGAATTTGGAATTCGAAAAAGAGATGCAGGAAGCTAGGAATAAAGTCTAGATGCTCATTGTCGAAGTTTTCTTAATTTTAAGATAGGTAGTGTAATATCTTTCTTTATCGAACACTAGAGAATGAATGAAATTTTCATGTTATAATATATTTATATTTTATTTTAATAAATTTCATCTCAAGTTTCATATTATTTTCTTTATTTAATTTTAAATTTTGATTTGGCCTTAAACCCGATCAACCTAGTCCGACGATTTAAGGTTTGAGTTGGATTGAGTTAACAATGTTTATTTAATTGAGTTGGGTTAGGTTGATTTTATTTCAACTCATTCAATAATAGGTTGGGTTATGATATGACTCAAAAATGTTGATTACTCCCGAATATAAGAGTATCTAATTATATTATAACTCGCTGAGTCCGATTGAACCACAAGAAATTTACAAATATAGTAATCAACTATTAAATAAAGATAATTTGTAGAAAACGAAATTATACATTTAAAAAGTGCTAAAGTTACGAGATCAGCTTTTAGTATTCAAATTATAGCCATAATGCCCTCTCATATTATATTTTATATTTATTTAATGGATCCAACTATATTGCAACAGTTGTACCATACCACATTTTTTTGTCTATATTAAACAAATCTATTGGATGCTTCTTTATTTAATCTAATAGCTGGATTTAATTATTAGATAAATTGAACTAGGATCGGTAATCTTTTGAGCGGGTTATTTGACACTTTCTTCCCGGCCTATTTGACTCTCTGGCCGCAGTTATTTAATTACTATCCCAAGATTGAAGAGTTCGAATTCCTCGTGGGAATACACGAAACAAAGATATGAACTAAGTAAATAGAAATGAAAAAGAGATAGTGTTGATGCGAGATTCTGGTTACTCTTTCTACCACGACCAGGATCTCTGCTCAATCAACTCGACCACGATCAGGATCTCTCCTCGTATGCTTTCTTCTCTAAAAATTCATGTGTACACAGACACAAGTCAGAGCACGCCGGTTGTTTTTCCGGCGTAAACCCTCCGACGCTCAAGTCAGATATGAAGGTTTTGTGTTCCTGGGAACGTTAGCCACTAATCTTTAAGGCTTGTTTTTTGCATCGATTATTGAATGTTCTCTTTATCTCAGTTTCAGTATTAAAAGTTCTAACCCTTTTACCTTCGTTGGCCACCCTTTTTATAGGCTTCTTCTGAGTTTAGACCCTCCTTCAACCCGCGCCCATTTCGTTCCCATCTCTCGAAAGTGGATACTCCGTTTCCGTAATCGTGGGTGGTCGCGTGGTCATCGTGTCTTGATTCTCGGGTTGTGACCCTCCTTCAACCCGCGCCCATTTCGTTCCCATCTCTCGAAAGTGGATGCTCCGTTTCCGTAATCGTGGGTGGTCGCGTGGTCATCGTGTCTTGATTCTCGGGTTAGGGTGCACGTCTCGCCAACTGTTGTTGACCAGGTCTCCTCACCTCAACCATTAACAGGAGACCGGCCTTGTCGATGGCGTATTCGTGGACGAGCAGAATATTCCTGCTCTCGTTCTTCTGCTACCAGACTTTTGCTAGATATATCTGTTCGTGGAAACCCTGCTAATAGATATCTGTTCATCACGGCTAGTCTTGTCGAAGTACATCCCCCAAACAGATAGTTTCCAATTCATCAAAATTAGAAGCTTCCATATGATCTACTAAAGTAGATTGGCATTGCCCATATAATGAAAGTAGATCTTGGTCCATGGAGTCTCAAAAAGGTAATAACTCCAACCTGTCTGATGTTTGTGTGGCCAAATACAATATACAAATTGGCCCTGCACTATGAGCAAGCTGTTTGTGTGGCCAAATACAATATACAAATTGGCCCTGCACTATGAGCAAGCTGCGAAAAACGATTTCTTTTTTCTGGTTATGCAACAACTTGCGCAAAATGTGGTTCTACCGAAATCTATGATTTTTTTAGTTTTCGTCATTGGTTATTGGTCAAGCCACAGGAATTCCAATTTCACCTTTTAACAATTGATTTCACCAATATGCTTGAAAATATGCGATGTAAAACACGTTGGATTATTTTACTTTTAATCGAATAGTTAATTGGGATAAGGACAAAAATTGTGGTAGCATACTAAATGGGCCTTATTTAATTATTATATGACTTAATTATTAATTAATCACGTAAATATGGGGATAAAGCTCATAATGTAACACAATTATATTGATATGTCAATATTATTTATAAATATCATATTTAAATACCATATGGACCTTCAGTGGATGTAGATCAACAAATTAAAATGAAATGAAAATAACTAGTGTCAAATAAAACTTGCAAATATATAATTAAAATAATAAACTATAAAGTTGAGAACTAATTACTTCCATAATTTAAATTTTTGAGCTTCACCTTTCACTTGAATTTAGAAAATTAGCCACTCATATTTAGAGTGGGAAAAATCAAGTTTGGATTAGATTCAGGTCAACTCAATCAGGTTTCGGGTTAATTGGGTTGGGGAAAAGGTCATCCAAACTCAACTCGAATTTTCTATCCAATTTGATCCGATTCAAAATATATTCGGATTAGATTGAATCAAAAATTCAGATTGAGTTCGAATTGGATTCGGGTTAAAAAGCATTTGGTTCATATGAATATTCATTCTATCTTTCTATTGTCTTATTAATTTCGAAATCTTTTTTTTTTCACCTAAGCAATCAAGCAAAACAATAAACCTCATTATATAATATCGTTTCAAACTTTTTAAATTAATTATTTAAAACAATGTAGTCAAATACCATGGAAAACTTGGTGATGGTGGTTGTTGAGGCGAAGCAAGTTGCAACGATTACAGTAACCGATGGAGCAAGCAGCAGCAATTGAGGTGCAGCAGATCGTGACAACGCATTGTGGTAGCAGCAATGGCACGAGCGCAGTTGTGTCGATGACTGCTGGCTGCTGCTTCGCGCACTTTCATCTTTGATCTATGGGCTGCTGCTGTTTGGCATCTCATCATCTCCGATCTCTGATCTCGAGCTCTGTGTGTGTGACTATGTAAGGTATATGAATGAGTGAGAGTGTGTGTGTGTAGATTTTTTCATTTAGATTTTTGCTTCATTGTTTGTCTGTTTGTGACTTTGTTTCATTGATAACTTTTTTTATTTTAAAGCTAACTCGATCAATTTTTAGGATCTGATTGGATGAAACCCATCCGATCAGGTTGGTAGAAAAGCATCCAATTGGGTTTTGGCGGCAGAAAAGCATCCATCCGATTTGAATCTGGTATTTTTTGGATCAGGTCGGGTCAGATTAAATCAGATCGGACCAGATATTTTACCTAACCCTACTCATATTAACAAGTAAAACTCTTATTTTATTTAACAAACTTTAAAAATATACTACAAAAAATTTGAATACAAAACAAAAAAGAAGAAATTGTTTTCTAAACTTCTGCCTTCCTTTCATTTTCTCCCATCTTCTTCTTCCGCTCCCTCCCAATTTGCTTCTTCTTCCTCCCTTTTATCGACTACCAATGACCTTTTCTCATTCTTATTTTATTAATTTTGTTATTATTATTATAATGAAAGACGGAAAGAAATACATAACAGTCAAAAGTGACTGCTGCCATTTGACTATCACTTTGTCAATCGACTGCACTTCTTTTTTTTTTTTAATCAATGCAATCAATCTTGTTTATGTCTTGCTTTTGGCTGTGATTTTTTCTTTATTCTTTAAATTTATCTACAACATAAAATTAAGATAAAATTAACATAATATAATTTAACTTGACATAAAATTATATTAAGAGAGTATTAAGATAGTTAATAAGTTATGAGTACATCAATCAATATTGTAAGTAATAAGTGAAATACAAGTTATGCAACTCAAGAGGGGGTAAATTGGGTTTTTAAAACTTAAGCTAAGCAAACCACACAATAATTTAATCTAATACCTTAATAAATTCGAAAACAATAAGTTCAATAAAGCACAATAATAAATGAGTAAGTGAAGAGAAAACAAACACAAGGACTTTTACGTGGTTCGGCAATCCCCATCTACGTCCACGCCTCCAAGCAACCCAAGTTTGAGGATTTCACTATCCAATCCTTCCAATTCTTCAAAAGCTTAAAATTGACTTCCAATGTGTCAATGAACCTTTACAACAAAGAGATTATCTCTCAATCTCTTCACTCAAGTGTCTCACACACTTAAACACTCACAATTAAGATGAGGAAATGAACATTACAACAAAAAAACTCTCTTTAAGAGTAGATAGACAAATTGAAGAACAAATATGATTCAATGTTTTATGATTTGCGAAATGAGAGCTCAATATATGTTGTGTGCTTTTTGTTTTTGCTTGTTTAGAGTACCAAAAATGAATTGGATTTGAGTTTATATAGTTTGAGCTCAAAAACTAGCCACTATGCACATTTTGATGAGAACTGTCTTACTGTTTATGGAATTTGGTTAGCCGCTTTTATGTTACCGTTACAGCAAAAATTTGAATTTCAGTACATCCAACATGCCGCTTTTCATATCCAAATAGCCGCTTTTGAAATTCGGATAGCCGTTTATGTTCCAGAAACTTACTGCCCAAAATTCAGTCTTCTGCTTGTAAAATCCGGTTAGCCGCCTGCTACTGTGAACTATTTTCTAAAATTATAGTTTTACCTCAAAACTTTTCATAACTGTACTATGGCCCAAAACGTTATAAATTTTATAAATAGGTTCAATTTCAGAACCTCTAAATAATGCTTATTATTCCCAAAACTTTCTAAAGTATGATATAGCGCAAAATACTATGAAACTTTTCAAATAAGTCTCTTTCCAAAATTTCAAGCAATACTTGTTGATTTAAAAGTTTTCAAAACTCTTTCAATTAAACCATAAACTTGAAAAACAACTAATTTCATAAAATCATTTTCCATTAAATATAAAATCTTTATAATGTGAAAATAATAATTTATTTAAAATGTATAAAAAATAATTTGAGCTTAAAAGATTAATCATTCTTAATCTTGTTTGTTATCATCAAAATCAACATTATGAAAAACATATATATTAACAATAAGATTATAATTCTAACTCTTATTAAACGTATGCTTTCTAGAGTCAATGATGTTGGATTTTCACAAATCCTATCCAACCCAATTCATGTCCCTCCTTATCTTATACTATCTAAAATTGTAAAATACAAAAAATAAAAATAAAAAGTTGTAAAGACTTCAAAAGGATGTCAATACTCCAATTCTCTAACCAATTGTAAACCATGTAGAACTAATAAATTGAAGGAAAAAAGATAAATTAATGTTGGAATGTTAAATTAGTCTTCGAAATTATAAAAAAAATGATAAAAACTGAGAAAAATGACATAAAACTTGTAAATTGGCATTGACTGTGAAATGAAACAAAAGATTTTTAAACCATACATAGGACTAGTAAATTGAAGAAAAAATGGATAAATTAATATTAGAGTGATAAATTGATCTTTAGAATTGGAAAAACCCAAAAACTTAGAAAAATAACATAAACTTATAAATGAACATTAAGTGTGAAATGAAAAATAAAAAATTGTAAACCAATAGGACTAGTAAATTGAAGGAGAAATAGATACATTAATATTGGGATGGTAAATTGCTTTTTGAAATTGCAAAAAGAAACTTAAAAAATGACAAAAAAAAACTTGTAAAATGACATTAAGTACGAAAACAAACAAAATATTCTAAAGCACACAAAAAAAGGGATAAATTAATACTAGAGCAATAAACTGGTCTTTATAATTATTAAAAAAAACTTAGAAAAATGATATAAAACTTATAAATTGACATTAAGTGTAAAATGAAATAAAAGATTTGTAAACCACACATAAGACTAGTAAGTTAAAGGAAAAAAGAATAAATAAATGTTGTATTGGTATATTGATTTTCAGAAGTACAAAAATAAAAACTTAGAAAAATAACATAAAATTTATAAATTTACATTGAGTGTGAAATGAAACAAAAGATTTGTAAATCACATAGGACTAGTAAATTAAAAATAGAAGGGGTAAATTAATGTTAGAGTGGTAAATTGGTCTTTAAAATTGTAAAAAAAGAAAAACTTAGAAAAATAAGATAAAACTTGTAAATTGATATTAAGTGTGAAATAAGAAAAAGATTTTGTAAATTATACGTAAAATTTGTAAATTAAAGGTAAAAGTGGAAAATTAATGTTGGGATTGTAAATTGGTCTTTAAAATTGTAAACAAAATAATAACTCATAGATGTTATGTAAAACTTGTAAACCAACATTAAGTGTCAAATAACATATTAATTTTGTAAATCACACATAAGACTAGTAAATATAACATATAACTTGAACTAAAAATGATAATTACCTGTTATTTAGGTAACCGGTTACCTATTTACTTAGAATTAATGGTAGTGATTTTTATTTTGGTCTAATGGTCCACGTCTATTATAGCATTGATGCTGTAATTTTATTTATGACATTATAAAATAATCCTAAATATAACATAATTTTCTAACTCAAGTCTCAGCTAATGTGTTATTCATTTATTAGAAGATATAATATTATTTTATTGATTATGAAATTCATTATTTAATAGATAAATGACATATAATAATTGAAACTCCAATTTACACTCAACTATTGTGATATCTAATATTATTTTAAAAACTTACATATTGTGGGGGCTAATAGCGCAACTCTTACTAAAATATTCTAAACTTAAAAAATGTAAAGAAAACTTAGTAGGGGAAGGATGGGCCAGTCGACCCATGGGCTTCTCCTATGTGCCAGGTCCAACCCCAAACCTCCTTTTTCGCTTGTTTCAACCCGACTTGAAAGCAAAGATTAGGGATGGCAAAAATCGGGTCCGGATTCGGGTTTGGTCTTTCCGGTTTCGGACCCGAATGCCAATTCTCCTTTTCAGATCTAAATAAAAACCCGCATTTTCTTTCTCCGGGTCCGGTACGGATTCAACCCGGAAAAATCCGGGTTTTCGGATTGCGAGTTTTAAACCCGAAAAGTTGGAGGCTGGAACAATGAAGCCTTTGTGCATGCTCCTTTTGACTCTGTACAAGAGTGGATTAGCTGTTTCTTTGAGGTGTCGGTTGAGACACCGGCGAGTCCAGGAGGCAGTGGCCATGAAAGTAGTGAGTAAGGCTTGAGATCCAGCATCCACGAACAAGAGAGAGATGAGATCGAGCGGCAGCAAGAGTGGATTAGTAGTTTCTTTGAGGTGTCGGTTGAGGCACCAGCGAGTCCAGGAGGCGTCAGCAATGAGAGCAACGAGCAAGGGTTGAGATCTAGCATCCAAGAACAAGAGAGAAATGAGATCGAATTTGATGAGAGATGAGAGATAAGGTTGAATTTGATGGTGCCAAAGATTGTTTGTTGCTTTTGATGATGAATTGACAATGATTTAAATTGATGTTGAGGATGATATTGATTGTTATTATTGTTGATGATGAATTGACTATGGGTGGATGATGATGAATTGAATTGATGTTGAGGAAGAGGAAAATAAAGGTGGCGGCTGGGGTGGGGATTTAGGGTTTCTTTTCGTTTCTTTCCTTTTTTTTTTTTACTTTTGGCTTTTATATTTATATTTAATAATAAAAATTAATTAATTAATTATTAATATTATAGTGCGGGTCTGGATTCTCGGAATCCGGGTTCGGTTGAACCTGCAACCGGACCCGTATGTATCAGAATTTAAAAAAATGCTACCCGGATCCGCATTTTTATGCACCCAGGGCGGGTTTAACCCGGACCGGATCGTTCGGATTTATCCGGGTCTGGGCCGGGTCCAGAAAAATTTGCCATCCCTAGCAAAGATCATATGTGGGTTCTTTGTTCCAACTGGAAAATGAAGAAAAGTGACATGCAATGAAGTTTGCCTGCAAGAGATGGGGCGGGACTTGGACTCGTTGGATTAAGGAACAGCACCATACACTGTTGCCCTATTCACAATTTGTTGTGTTTATTAATATTTGCTGAATAAATTCCAATATTGGATAAATTACAATTTGTTGTGCTGCAATAAATTCCAACACTTGTAATTTTTTTTCCCAATTATTTGTTGTCCAAGAAACTAATAAATAAAATATGAAGTAACTAGCATGTGCAGGTATAATATTTATTAGAAATTTTTTAATTTAGGATTTTAAAGTATGAGAAAGTTTGAAAAAAATTTAAAATCGTGCAGTTTTAAAGTTTTTTCAGATTTTTTCGTATTTTAAAATTCCAAACTAAAAAAATATGTAACATTGGCTTCGATTTGGAAGATATTTTGCTGAAGGACCAATTGTGGGTAGTAATTCTGCAAGCATTACCATGGCTCTATTACATTTCATAAACTATGCTATATAGTTTGATTGATAATTTCAAATTGGTTAAGTGTCTCATTTAATTCACTTGGACATATAACTCAAAATATCATCCAGGTCATGTGGAGGGGGGCCAAACACACAGAACAAAGGCAGCTTTCTATCTTTTTCATATGTTGTAGTATTATTTAACAATGTACAAGAGACATGGGACCTTCAATGCAAGAGTTTTCAAGTGCTCGTCATTATTATTATTATTTTTTTGGGATCCTTGACAAGAACAGAGTCATTACTTTTAACCATATTTGATAGACCACACAAATTGTGTTGCTTTCGTTGGTTTGCTAGCGAATTATTTTATCCATGTGGATTTAAAAGCGCGGGACAAGTAAATGCTATATGTTAATTAGGAAGACCTTTGAGGAAGACTTATTACTAAAGTTTGTAGGCAAATTTCCAGGAAAAATAGGAGAAAATTAACATGCTGGGTTCTATACTTACTGCTACTATTCCTAATAACATTTTAAGTCTGATAATTCGTGCATATTAGGATTAGACAAATAACCCGACTTGATCCAATCTAATATAAAAAATTTGACTTTAGATTAAATACAGATGAAGCCTCCAATCCAATTGAGTGGGATTTTGGCCAATCTGATCGGATTGTAAACAAAAAGAAAAAAATTATTTTAGATATTATCTTGGGGATAGGGAAATAACCCAACTCAACCCGATCCAATAGTAATAGTTTATTAATTTGATTTCATAATAGTCGTATCCATTTTTTGTTTGAAATTTCATAAAAAACAAGAATAAAAAAAATACTAAAATGAGTACATCAAAACCATCTTCTAGTAACTAAAATAATTTATAACAAATTCAAAATAAACAAAAAAGCTCAAAATTACCCCTAATCAGAATATTAATCGAATTCATCCTAGTTGATTAAAATCTAATTTTAACCCGGACCCAATTCACATACAATTAAAACCCAATTCTATCCAAACTCAATATGAAATTTTGATCCAATCCAAAATATAGTTCAGATTAAATTACAAATTCGAACTAAATTCGAATTACTTTTTCTCAATTTGATTAATCCGAAACCCAATCAAGTTTATCCAAATATGATCCAAACGCAAATTTACTCACCCCTAATGTATATGCATTTTAAATTATTTTTTATCTTCTAAATTATATCTATATATGTTAAGTCTTGTGTTTTAATGGATCTGCCTTCTGGTACTATTCTTAGTTACATAAATGCGGCACCTTTTTTCGTGTAAGTCGCTGTTATTACCCATTTGGGTTTTTTTTTTTTTTTTTTTTTTCATGTAGGACACTGGTGTGGTGACTTGTTTTCTACTTTTATATTTCAAATTCAGCATAGCTGTGATCAAAATCTTTTATCGTATATAATAGCCAAACCTCTCAATGTGTAGGACCTAATGAAGAACACAAGTCATTCTTCACACTTTTCTTTGTACACCTTTTGACTATTGGTCAACTTTGAGGACTTCACCAAGTGACTTTATTTAGGTGGCCACCCGACTTCAAATCATGGGTGAGATAGGAGGATATAAAATTAATTTGACCTCTGTCTACCCATCAGAATAAGACTGATGTTTTGGTATCAACCACGGCAGCAATGGAGAATATTCCTTCTTTATCTTGATATTATGTTTTAATATGTGACCACCTCTGAAAACGACTTGAAAATAACAACACAAGAAACGCTAGGCCCTCCAGACCTGCAAAAGCAAGGGAAATGTAAGCTTGGGCAAAAGTCATTGTTCATCAATTCAATGATACAATTAGACAAGAGGAAACAATAGTGAAAATTATCTTTTATGTTACTCTTTGACAACAATCTGGGTAGATTAGTTTTCTGTGGTAACCTTCTCTTGATATTACATTTCCCTTATGAGCTTTTGCTATCAAGATCACAGGGTTCTTTGGAAAATTCTCACCTCAAGATTATCTCTCAAAGTATATTTTGATCCCTTGTATAATTCTTCTTTGTCAATAATCTCTGTAACGAGAGTTTAGTAGTAACTCTTTCTATTTTGCCCTTTGACAGTTGAAAAGCATAAGATTTCTGAAACCAATTGATTCTGTGTACTTGATGTCATTCATACACAAACATCAAAGTAAAAGAAAAAGAATTTTAACTTATCCAAAGTTTTGCAAATACATTCACAACCTATAAATTTTCACAAAAAAATACTTCCCATACATTTAGCTAGCCAAAACTTCTTTATTGATTGAGATGTCATGCATGGGGAAAATAACTCTATACGGTGAATAGAGGGATTATCCTCTAATTGTTAAATCGTTGGTGGGATATTGTCCTAAGCAAAACTGAAGCAAAGAAAACAAATTTTAACTTATCCAAGGATTTGCAAATACATTCACAACCTATAAGTCTTCACACAGAATACTTTCCCATACATTCAGCTAGCTGAAACTTCTTTATTGATTGAGATGTCACGCAAGAGAAAATAACTCTATACAGTGAATAGAGGGATTATCCTCCGATCGTTAAATAGTTGGTGGGATATTGTCGTAATCAAAACTGAAGCCGTCGAGTCTGTACTAGCTAAGTTCAATGCGCAGTAGTTTCAACTATTGAACTTCTGCTCAGTAGTACTTGTTGAGGCCTGCATCATCCAATTGAGTTAAGACATTACTATTATTTTGCAATTGTGTATTCTTGGGCATCATTCTGCTCTGTGCATCGGTAGTAATACAGGCACTAATCTATGTTAATGGAGACATAAGTGGAAAGTGAAAATAGAGAAATGAAAAGAAGGTATCACATCACCACAAAGATTCCAATGTTCTTTGAATTAATGGATCGTTAGAAAATATCAGGTGTGGATGTATACGCAAGTTTCTATCAAGTTTACTCTTCCATGTCAAGCATAAAGAACATACATATGCACTCTAATTTAATCAATGAAAAAATGAATGACCCGAATGTATCCATGCTTAATTAAACATGAAGCCCCAAAATGTTCTGGTGCTCAATGTACCTATCCTATATTTGTTCAGAGCTTTTCAAGGGAGCTTTGGGGAAACATACAAGATTTTAGTAGTTTGGCTGAGGTTTCTAAGGAAGATCCTGAGGAGAAGGCTGAATTTTAAAGAACTATGTTATTGAATGTTCTCAAATTCACAAAAATTATCATCTGCTTTTCAATCATTTGCATTATGTCGCATCAATATAATTTTTTTCTAGAAACAAGCAGCTTCAATGACTTATTATGTGTTAGGGAGAGAGGCATTTCCAAGTCATCCTTCTTTTACTTGCAGTTAAATAAACTTTTAAAATGCTGCTAAAGTGAACCTATAGTTAGGAAACAAAAACTCACAAATTCTGTTTATACTAAGAAAAGATGATTACTGACCCCAACTGCTGTCACAAAATTGCAAACAGCACATTTAACAGATCGTGCTCCATATTGGTACATCAGCAGCATCCTGCAGTTCCCACAATTGACGTGTGCAACCTGATTTGCTGTCATAATAATGTACATCTGATGCTTATAACACTAATATGAACTCCATTTACAATGTTTCAATCTTAATAATACTTGAGAAAAACTAATTTAAATTTTCATTTCCAGGTAATAGGGCAAAACTTTGAATATCATATACCTTCCAAGGCTAGATTAACAGTGTGACAACAAGAGCATTGTACACTTGTTGCTCCACGTATGTACATGAGTAAGGTGTGGCAGCCTCCGCAGACCAACTGGGCCATTTCTGTGCCTATTTACGATTAATCACATCAAAGAAATTATGCTCAGACGTTATATAGTTATTTTTAAATTTAAAAAGAGAATATATCACTTAACAAATAAGTAAACTGGAATTTCAAATTGACGGAATATTTCTGGGTACATGAGCCAGAAGAAAGAGAGGAAATATACCTGGGGGTGGCACCGCAGTTACTGCATTGCAAACGGCACAACATACGGAAGTCGCTCCAACTGGATAGAGCAAGAGATTTCTACATCCAGAACAAACAAGCTGGCTCTGTGCACCTAGTAATCAATATATATTCTTTATAGACCACAGCATCAGCTATCGATGTGAAAGTACAGGTTTTCAGGGTCAACAACACAGGTCTCAAGCAATACATCCTTTATACTTTAAGCAATGATACAGGAAAGTAATTGTATCGAATCGACTCTTCATCATCAATTGGAGAATATGTTAAATATTAAATTCTCATACTGAAATGTTTTGTCTTTCATCCTCTCTAATTGCCTATGTAAATTAACCACCAGAGGAACTTTTAACCCTTCTAATTTACCTGTTCTATTATTAGGTAAATTTAAGATCCTAATATCTTTTTCTAGGATCTTGAACAAAGGGTTTTAACTTTTTCACCTGAAATCAAAGAGGTACGCATTTGACATTGGTGTAGGCAAAATAATGTTAATGTGACAAGAAAGATACCATTAGCAGGAGGAGTATATGGCGCTGGAGGTGTTGGATAAGGAGCAAGAGGAACTGGCATTGCAATATCTTACAGTTATTGTCTTTCTCTTCCAAGCTCCTAAAAGTTTGTTGCCTCAAAAACAGAAAAGATCAATACTTCCTCCCATTTTGACCATGCCTGTGTACAATTTAGGAAAAGAATAAAAAAAGGAAACAGAGCAGAAACAAATTATACCATTCTGAAGTAAGAATTAAGTAAAAGAATGTGCAATTGACAAACTTCCTCTGGAGAACATAAGAGAAGGCTACGCTGGATTCATTCAGAAAAACGAAAATTGATCAAAGCAATGAAATTCAGTCGAGTAGTGTGAACTGTGAAGTGGGCCAAGCATATACCTTTGCAACTTGCAGATGAAGTGGAGACTGGAAAGGAGAAAAAAAGAGTGGATATACTACAAAGTTATACAACTTTGGCGATGGAGCTAAGACTAAAAAGGTATGGTATGTGAATAAGTCTTGTAATATTTTAAAATCTCTCTTTTTTTATAAAAAAAAAAAAGGTGGTTGAGTTATTAATTTGAACAGATCTTTTTCCTAAACTTTTTAGTATTACACCTTTAAAAGATTATGTTTACATACTAATGTGTAAGAAAATACTTATATACGATAAAATGTTAGATAAAAATCTTGTTTGTAATTGAGATGTTAATTGTTGTGTAAAAAAATTATAATTATATAATAAAAATTAATAATACGTAGTAAATATAAATTTTAAATAATAATATTGACAAAATTATTAAAGATATAATAAAATTTTCATTATACAAATGAAAATTATATCAACATATCTTTTAAGCTACAATAATTAATATTTATCAAATATTTAAAAATATGATAAAAGTAAGATGAACATTTGTATGCATAATAAAATATAAGCACATTTTTTTATTAGATAAATAAAAAATGATATCTTATTCTTTTATACAAGTAAGAATCTAAAAAATTATAATTTTAGTTGAAGGGTCAAGATTTAACAAGCATTAAACAGAGTTCTTCTTACCCAAATTTGTCCATCTCTTTTTTTTCCTTATTGTCTGGTTTTTTTTTTTCTATTAACCTTATTAACATTTATTGTCAAACAAAAGCAACAGTGAGCTTTCATTATTCAACTTTTTAGTCCAGAGATTGATAGACAGCTCTGGTGGTTACGTTCATTAGTGCTGGTGGTATATCAAGATCAACATTGTCTGCAAAATTGACTCTTTGCTTGCTCGTGAGCGTGTGCATTCAACAGCCAGCCACACGCAATGGTCCTCTCAAATAGGATAAGGAAGGGTTGAAACATAGCCACGTCAACTCAAAAAGAGAATCTCGGCCGTCTTTCCAGCAATGGATTGGTAAACAGTAACTTTACTGAGCCTGGGTGGTCCATCGCATTCATTATGCTTCTTTTGGTTAATCTTTGATTTATCTCTCTTGTGCCAACATCACCAAATCTCTTTTAAGTGGAAACACAGTCGGTAGTTTTAGATTTTTTAGCGAAATTTTCATCCTCAAGCCCGTACAATTATATAAATATCACCATCATGAACCTCCGCTGATTGAACATTCCAGACTAATTATTTGCGGATGTTTAATGGTGATGCATTGACCGATACCTCCGCCACCACTCCGCAGAAGATCGATCACCGCTGAAGTAATTAGTGGCGGCCGTGTTGGTGACTTCTGCCATTAATTTAACGATGACATTATAAATATCACCATCATAACAATCATATTTGTATGGTTGCTAATATCTGGTAAACGAAAATTCCGAAAGGGCTAAATTTAGACAACGATAAATGACAATACCGAGTGGAGGATGGTGGGAGATGCTCGGTGATGATAATGTAGAATATTGTTGATTTGTCAGCAAGTAACTATTTTTCCGTAATTAATGATACATATATAGAAAATTAACATTAAAAAGAATATTCATAAAGCAAACATTAAATATACCCATCTAAACCGAAGAGATAGTTGTGTTTATTTGATGAATTATGATTCTCTTCTAATCTGAGTTCTCGTGACCACTTGTATTTTATTATTAATGTATGACAATAAGATTTAACTACTTTTACTTTTTAATTCATTAATCACTAATCATATTAATAAAATTTACTTAAAATAGAGATCAAATAATAAAAAGATCCTAATCCTTATTTCATAAATTTTAACAGACCAAATATTCTATGGAAATACATGAATAAATTGAATTGTCATCATATTTATAAAGAAGACAACTTAATTATGGATGTTCTAACTAATTTGGATTTAACGTATGCAGAATACACAATTGGTAGAATTCATCTCCTCAATGAATTCATAAAGGCTTAATTACAGAATACACAATTGCGCAATTGAACCACGTAAATCTGTCTTCTTTAATTGTTTGTTTGATTCTTAAATCAGTTCATTTCTTAAAAGTGTTGATTAATCATAGAATCATCTAAGCTGATCTATTGGTACATAAGCATCTTCTATTGATGTTGTTTGTAATATTGGGCAAGTGATTGAATTGCTTGGAGTTTTTTGAAAGCATTCATTCAACACCAACCAAGATCAATGGACCAAATTAAATGTTGATTTTATGTTTGTAATAATAAAATTAAAAATTAATGGACCCCACAACATATTATTAATTACATTTTATTCTATTTGTCTCCATAATTAATATAATTTAATCCTCCCTATCTTTATATTGCATTAATACAAGCACAAATAACAGATATAAAATCGGCACCATTCATTGACAAAAAATAGTGATCAACATGAAAGAAGAAACCAAAAATTTGAGCATGCCATGGCGTTTGTTTTGGATTATTAAATTAAATGAATGTCAAAGATTACTATATATATATATATATATTGCTTAATAAAGTTAGAATATTTAAAAGAACTATCAACCAAGCCTTCTACGGAATCTCCATCGATGAGTGACCCTAACGGCTAACACTCCGTACCTTCTTTTTCCAATCGTCTTTTCGCTACTTTATCTTGTTTTGACATTAACAATTGACAGTGCAAATAGCAAAATTCTGACTTTTTACTATATGATTTGTTGGGTTATTCATAATTAAAAGATTAAACCAATTAATTATTTGTCATTCTTTTTCAACATGAAACTCTATTTGATTCAATCACTGGCTTTTACAATATTATGGTCATGCTTCCTCCATATAACATGTAACTCAATTTGGAGCTTTCAAATTTTGTAGCTATCAAGCTTTCACTAGTTTTCTTTGATTTAAAGAATAAAAATTAACAGAAGATATTTAATTAAAGATATTTCATAACTTCCATGGGCATGTTTAACAAGACAAAAAAGTCGATTTTGTATTTATCCTTTTCATTTTCATTTTCTATTTAGTTCCTTAACAAATTTCCTTTTAAGAACAAATTCAGTTCCGGAGGTGTTTATAATTTTGGTTCCTTTTAAATGTTTTTGCGTGCTCATTTGTATTCACGAAGAGCCAAAAAATTGTAAGAATAGTTACTTTAATTATAGAAAGAATCAAAATCGTATTAATTATAGAGAGTAAATAGGGAAAGAGAAGAAAAACAATTAAAAATATGTTAAGGGGCCCCTTAATTTTTAATTTTTTATTAATGAAAATAAAAATAAGGATTCAATTTGATCCATTGATTCACTTGGTATTTCAAGGCTAAGATTTTACATTTATCTTGATCCACTCCAAGATCTTAGATGTTGTTAAAGTGTAGGAAAGATATAATATTATACAATGTAATATGGTGTTATAATTTTTTTAGACTTTAACGAAGTCAGGATCTTACACCAAATTAGTACTATAATAATAATAACAACAACAACAACAATGAGGGAATCATATACTTTATTAAAGTATGGAATCCTCTAAAGAACAATAGAAACATATACTCCAATACATTGCATTAGAATTTGTGCTTTTTTAATCTTACAATTTATCGATTAAAGTAAGGAATTTCTTATTATTTATAAAAAAATATATATTTTATTTTAAAAGATTAAAATCTACATTAAAAAAACTACTTTTATACTTATATTTACAATTTTAAGTCAACATGGTCTTCTAATTTAATTATATGATAAGACATGTAGTCTAGATATCGAAGTAAAAAACAGAGCAAATATACTTTCAAATATTTAAAAGAAATTCAATCTCCAAAAAGTACACGCATTGATTCCACCACTAACCCTCGTAAGGATAAAGAAGGTAATTATTAATTATATGTCAAACAATAATAATTTTCTTAAAATAGATCAAGAGAAGTTGATATGCCGTAACTTTTACGTACATATTTTTGTTTAGAGAATATTATTAAATACCCATTAAAGTTTCTTGACATATCAATTCACCACCAAGATTTTCTGACAATTACATTTTACCACATAATGTTTCTATTGACATTATTTTACCATTAAAACCTTAACCTTATAAAAACGTTCCTGAGGTCACAAGGATATTTAAAGAATTTCAAGCTAAAGTTATTTTTTAGATTTTTATTTTTTTCTCTCGACATCCGATTTACGAGCCTTTTATTTCTTTTTTAAAGTTATTCGAGTTTTATTATATTAAGATATTTCCATAATAAAATTTTAGGTTTTTTGACAGAATGGCAGTAATTGAAAATTCTTATGTATCTATAAACAAACTAATTCATATATTATTTTCACTAGTACAAACAAACTTCACCATATTAAGCTCAATTATAATGAAATTTCCAAAATAATTCACACAATTTCATCGGTTTAATTATAATTGTAATTAATATGGTGAAATTTGTTTGTGCAAGTGAAAAAGAATATCATGAATTAGTTTGTTTATAGATGTATGAAAATTTTTCAATTAATATCACTCTGTTAGAAAACGTAGAATTCTATTTTGGGATATTTTAATCTAATAAAATTATAATAATTAAAATAAAGAATGGCTCGTAAATTGGATGTTTAGAGTAAAATATACAAATCTGTAAAAGATCTAGAAAAATAATTTCAGCTTGAAATTTCTCAAATACCCTTAGTAATATTATAACAATATTTAAGTTCTAATGATAAAATCATAATGGCCAAACCATTAGGTTGCAAAATATAGTTATAAACAAAAGTTTTAGAGGCCGTTTGTTTTTTTTTAATTTAATGACTTAATTGACTTAATTTTAGTCAGCTTAATGAAAATTTTATTTTTTCAACTTAATGAAAATTTTCAGCCATTAAGCCATTAAGTTATTAAACTAATTTTTTTTAACTTTTGCTTAATTTAAAAAATTTTAATGATATCATTAAAATATATTCTCCAAAATATCCCTATCTAATTAATTAATTTTTCATATTTACCTAAATAGAATTTAATAATTAGCATTATTACCCATCTCTATATAAGTTGTGATAATATATAGTGGTAGACTATTATTATTTTTATCTTTTTATTTCTTCAAATTAGCATTATTTATCTCCATAATTTTTTATGAATATTTTTTAATAAAAATATCATAAACTATAATAAAATTGGTTAACATATATAATGTAGAATATTAAATAGTTGTATTCAATTGAACATGATTTATGTTATGATAATATATTATCTTATTTATATTCTTTGAAATGTTTATTATTTGTTTAACATTTATAATTTGTAAGGGTATAAATGTAAAAATATTAGTTTTCAAAATTTTTAAGTTAAAAAACACAATTTAATAGTTATTTTTAGTGATTTAGACAAAAAACAAAAGATTCGGACTATTAGCACCCCTCTAAAATTCTTTTAAAATCCCTTTTTCAATTATATTCCATTTAATGCCAAAAGTACCCTTTTTCTAAATAAACACTATTTTCATTTATAAATCTTGTAATTTCTAATAATTTTCTCACTCATTCAGTCTTAATAATTGCATTTCTCTCTTCAAACTTTCTTTATTATTTAATTTCTAAAAAAAATATCTAAAAGAAAAAGTAAGAAAAACCTTATAAAATATTGAATATTTTATGGGTTCAATACAATATCGTACATATAAATTTTGGGTGCAACAATTAGTTTGAGAATCCTTAAAAAAATATTTTTAGTGAGATAAAATTTTATTTAATTTATTTTCTCACAATGTTGTATCCTAATTTTGTTGCTACATATATTACAAGAGTATTATTTTGGCTTAAAAAATTGCTTCTTAAATTTAGATTATTTTAATGATAAAAAAAATTATAGATTGCTTCTTAAATTCAGATAATTTTAATGAGTACAAAAATATATATTGTGCAAGTAAAATGAAATTGAAGAGAGAAAGAAAATATAAATGTGATTAATTTTATTTATATTTGTCCTTAAATGTAATTATAATATCAAATGAGTTTTTAAGATCAATGTAGGGGTGCTAATAGTCCAACTCAAAACAAAAATATCATTCAAATTTAGACATTCAGTTCTATTCAGAATTTAAACTAATTCAAGTTTATTTAGATTTCAACAAAAAAAAAAATACCATCTTAGTTGTGAATTGACATGTCAATAAATTTGTGTATGGGTATTTGATAATATTCCTTTTATTTATTTCTTTATTTTGGCTACTCTTGCCATCAAATGCTCAAATAACGCTTCTCACGTTTAAAACATTATCATTATCCGTTAGAACTTTAGTCAATTCATTAATTGTTGCTTCATCACCATACTTGAGATCATCAATGATGATTGTCCACTGCACGCAGCAATTGCAATTTAGAATACAGAATGGCTAAATCCTAGAATTTAGATAAATAAAATCCCGCATAGTCTCCTTCGCATAAATTTTCGGTCCTACGGATTTATTTTAGGAGGAAAAAAGATTGCCAATCCAATTGAAATGAATTGATTGATGGTGCACTATATTCTTTCAGTAGTATCTGACATTTTCATCTCGAGAATTGAGGTTACTTTATTTAGTAAACGATCGATTCATAATTTCTAAAATTATTAAGGTCCTAATAAACTCACAATTAATACTTGATAATCAATTATTTGATGATTGTTAGAGTAATAGGTCCAAAAGAAAAATACAAATCAATAGTGATCAATAGTGCTTGATAAAATTAATTGATAAATAAAACATAATTGAGAGATAAATCCTCAAATAAATATGAAAATCAACCATAACCCTAAATATATTTTAATTCTACCATCCAATTAATGAATATGAAAAAAATCATCTCATTTCAAATGAATAATATTAAAATATCATGAATATGAAAAATATCATCTCATTTCAAATGAATAATATTAAAATATAATGAATATAAAAAATACCATCTCATTTCAAATGAATAATATTAAAATATCATTTAAGTGTAGTATTATTCTAATTAACATATAAAGTTAAATAACAGGATTTATATCTTCACTGAGTGGCATCTAGTCTGGCACATGTACAAAATCGCTGTCTTGATGGGAGATGATATATTAGATAACTGCTTAATACAAAACAATTAAGTATGGAGCATATTCATCACATTAACTTTAAGGGCAAATGCCCATTGTAATTCTCAAAGCACTTCTATTACTAAATATGTTATAATTCTTTCCTCACTTTTTTTTTACAATAATACCCTTCCAACACTATTTTTAATATTATTTAATTTATCTATAAAAATATTAATTAACAAATTAACCAATGATTAAATATTACCAATTAACCAATAAATGTCAATGTGAAATGAATTAGTATCTTTTTATACTTGTGCAACAATCTTACTAATACTTATTTATAAATAAATTAATATCAGCTAACTTAAATTAATATTTAATATTCTTACGACAATCTTACTATTAGTTATTTTATAAAAAAAAATCATTCTATAATGCCGTAATTAAAATCACTGCATCAATACTGTAATTTAATATAAATTATGTAAATGAAATATAAGACATGCAAATTTAACATAAAACTTGTAAATCAACAATAAGTGTAAAACAAAACATAAATTATGTAAATAAAGCATAAGACTTGTAAATAAAAGGTAAAACAATTATCAACATAAGAGTGGTAAATTGATACATATTAGTAAATAAAATAAAAACTTATAAATATAACATAAAACTTGTAAATCAACATTAAGTATAAAATAAAACATAAATGATGCAAATGGAACATAAGACTTGTAAATGAAAAGTAAAATAAGTAAATTAACCTAAGAGTCATAAATTGATAAATCATTGGTAAATAAAACAAAAACTTATTAATATAACATAAAATTTGTAAATCAACATTAAGTTTAAAATAAAACATAAATTAAGTAAATAAAACATAACACCTATAAAAAGAATGTAAAATAAGTTAATTAACATAGAAATAGTAAAATGATGTATTATTAGTAAACAAAACATAAATTTACATATATAACATAAAACTTGTAAATCAACATTAAGTGTAAAATAAAATATAAATCAAGTAAATAAAACATAAGACTTGTAAATAGAAGTTAAAACAAGTCAATTAACATAGAGGAGTGGTAAAATGATGTATTATTAGTAAACATAATATAATTTTATAGAAATAACATAAAACTTGTAAAAGAACATTAAGTGTAAAATAACATACAAATTATATAAATGAAATGTAAAAGAAGTCAATATTATAAGACTAATAAAAAAATAAAAACTTACAGATATAAAATAAAGAGTCATTATAAAAGTGATTACCTTATATAGGTATTATTTTTATTTCTAAATTGAATAACGATAATTTATTATTTATGTAATACATATGATGATATATGTGAAATTTTATTACGTATAAACCTTATTCCCAAAATCAAATTTTGGAAACCAATTCTTTTTATATTTTTCAAAATTGTTTGTAAGATAATTGATTTTGCATCATTCTAAACATTCTCTGATGAGAACTCCTCTAAATCTAGCTAAAAAAAATCCACAACTAGATTGATAGGAACCCAATAAAGCCAATATTATTAGAATTCGGATAAAAGATACAAACTCTTGAGAAGCCAAGTCTCAAGAACCTAGATTGCTAAATAGGACGCCACAAAAGTTAGTAAATCTTTTGATAAGTTGAAAGTTCTTTTAAGAACAAGTTGAGAAAATTCTCTCCACTGATATCAAACTCAAGATTGTCAAAGGTGCCTTCAAAGAACATAAAAGAGTGTTTATATAAGGTGGCTAACCCTAATTTAAGTTAAAAACACAAAAAAAACCCTTAAAATTAAAACATGAAGCCTCATGGGTCTTGGCCTACAGAGCCATTAATTTTAAACGGACCGTAACTTAGGCATATGATGTTGGATTTGGGCCCCCAATATACCGTTTTGAAGCTCTCGACGTAAGGAATGCAACTACAGCTTTAGAATTGATTTTCTAGCCCTTCTTGTACTTCAAAAATCATCCTCTCCGATGCTCACCACCTCGTTAGCTCAAATCAAGTATATTGAGGGTGGTTCCTCCTCATTCAAGCCCATCTTGAATATTGGTCTCTTGCAAATTGAAATTGAATTGAATTCATCCAAAATAGCTTGAACAAATCATTGCTTTGCTTCCTTGATCTTCTTAGCTCGTGCTCTCATAATTGGCCCTTCAGGAACAAGTAACGAATCTCTAATGCTCTGAGCACTCTAGATCACATCATTCTTGACGGCAATCCCAAATGATATTTTAGTACAAGTAAGAAGTAATGTTTGAAACTACATAAAATATGTATAAAACTAAAAATTATATCCAATTTTATTGATATTATATAGATATGGTAATATAAGAATGTATTTTTATTTTGTTTCGGCTTGATCCATGTCAAGAAAAAATAATTTTGCTTAATTATCTTGCATGGTAAACAAATACTATGATAGAAAATGAAAAAAAAAAGTTTATAAATGTCCTAGCATGAATATAGAACTCATGGTTAAACAAATTTAGTAAAACTTATTTCAATTGTTTTCAATTGATGAGAAATTTTTTCTTTGCTCAAATAAATTAAACAAGTAAACTAAATTGAATAAGTAAACTATTTTCTAAATTAAATTTTAATGTTGATTAATAATTTTTATATTACTTTTACAAATATTTGTTTTATTTATAATTTTAAAATACTAATTTATCACTTTTATATTAAATTATTTTTATCTTTTACGTTCTCTCCTCCCAACCAAGCACCACCTAAAGGTTTAAAATAAGCTTTGAGAAAACAACAAAAGAAAGCCGAAACAGGTCCATGGATAAGATTGCGAAGAAGAAATGGACCACTTTGCTTTGTTTGGCTTGACTTTTTCTCCTCAATCTAACTTGATGCCAGCGGGATATTCCTGCCATTGTTCTAGAAAACTCCATCAATAATTCAAACTGTGATCTGGACCGGCTCATAATTTTTTATTTATAAAAAAAAAGTTGAAATGAAAGAACAAGAAGAAGAAAATAAACAAGAACAAGCAATTGTTGTACAAACACGTGATAAAAAATTATTGTTCACTGCATGAAAACACATGCAACCCACCAGCACATTTTTGAGTGCCGTACACACGGACATTGATTTAGATGCACAGCACCTTTTTTTAATGATTAAATGCCTGAATAGTCCCTCTCAAAAAAAAATTTGAATAATTTTTATATTTTAAAATGAAGACATCTTCGTTATTAAATATGTGACACTCATCTTATACAATAATATCTTATTATAATTTTAGAGATATTAATTAATTAATCTAACAAAAAATTAATTAATAAATTAACCATAATTATTTATTATTAAATTAGCCATTAATTATCAGTCCGAATAAATAAGCATTTTTCATACCCTTACAAAAATATTCTAATTATTTAAAACAAATCAATACTAACCAACTCAAAATAATGTTTAATATCTTACAATTATAATCTTACTAATAACTATTTATGAAAAAATTAATTTTATCAAATTAATCATAACAATAAAGTAATAACAAAAAATTTTACAATTATTTTTACTTTACTTTTAAGTTAGTTTGTTAATTAATTAATTTTTATAGATAAATTAATTAATATCTTTAAGAATAATGTTGAAAGGATATTATTATAAAATCAAAGAAAATATATGGATATGACAATAACATATTTAACAACAGGCCTCTTTGAGATCTTTGTCAAAATATAAAAACTAAACAAATACTTAAACAAAAAATACAGCGATTAAACAAGTGTCTGTATTTTTTATTTGTAATTCAAGAGCCACAGACTATTTTTATAAACTAATTTGCCACCACTACAAATTTACAATTCGATATCGGTTTTGATAGCTTATAGGAGGATGACGGAAGGATTGCATCATCCAGAGGAGAATAATCATTAATCACATCAATTCACTTGAAACAGACAACACCCAACTTGGCTGCTATCTTTTAAACCAAATTCAGAGACAACTAATTAACATATAAAACAATCAAAATAACCAAAGTTTGAACACACTGGAATTGCAACAGAGAAGTGCCCTAGGAGACAGCCAGTTGATTTAGCCTCTTGCAATGGAAGCATGAGGTTACTGGACCTTGGAGGGGGGTAAGTTTAATTTGAGGATAATATGAAGGGGATGCATGGTGACTACAGATAAAGAAAATATTTGAAAACAAAAATCAACAATCACAATATCAAAACATTAGAAGAGAACTCCATTCAAATCCTCTGATCATATAATTCTAATTGACATCTAATTTAATGACATGCTATGGAAAAGATAACCTTCACCTGTCATTTTGCAAGTAAAATCTGTGGATGCCAAGAGAAAGAAGTTGGGCCACATTGGAACAATTATCATCCTCTATATATATATATATACATACATACATATATATATATATATATATTCCTGTCTTTTTTAAAAGCATACAATTCTCACTGTTCACTTTTGATATTCTGTACAAATATCCAGGAAGCGGATAGTGTGATAACTTACTCTTCATCAGTTTCATCACTGGGACTTCCATAAACAACAGATAAATAGCAGCCTAATGTTCTAAGAGAGAGGCCAGGGAACCTGTGACAACTGCCTGGTCCCAGATCAATCTTAACAAATGGCCATTGCATGGCTTGTGCAGCTTCACACTCTTCCCATCCATCTCCAATCACACAAAACTGGACATTTGGGTTGTTGAAACGTTCTTTGATCCATTGAAAACATTGGAGTTTCCCCACTTCCCATGAGCTGTAAACTGAAAAAAGAAACGGTGTCAGCATCCTTATTCTAGCTATCTCTCCTTTTTTTTTTTTTTAAATTTCCCTAAATCAATTATAAAGAATCATGAACGTAGGAGCAACTTAGTATAAGGTTTGTAAAAAAGAAGTCAATATCAAAACTTATTATCTAAACTGCCACAAATGTCACATCCCATTATGGACATACGGCAGTAGAACAACATTTAAATCATAATTTAAAAAAAATATATTTATTCATATAGGAGAGCATTCCATCGTCAACTTATGTAAATGTCCCTTATTACATATGTATTTTTATTCAGTCAGACATACTAGAAACACAAGAGAAAGGTTGCCCCCACTAGAAGATATTTATTCCATTTATAACGTGGTTGAAAAATACAATATAAGTTACTTTCGCACTCACAAGCTTTCATTCCTGGATAAAGGGACTCAATAATTGCATTTCTCTAGCATAATGTATTACCGTATGTTTCATTGCAAAAATACAGTGAAGCAGAATCTTCACTCACCAGTGATATAGCACACAAGAAGCAAAGACAAAACTGTTGCACTTTACCATATCGCTGCCAGATATATTGATATAGCACACAAGAAGCAAAGACAAAACTGTTGCACTTTACCATATCACTGCCAGATATGAATCCAAGATAATCCAATCTTGGATTCATATCCACCAATCTGTAAAGTTCGTCATTGGTTTTTATCCTAGGCAATTTGGATTTCTAACAACTCTCTCAAATCTGCACCCTCCCATTCATGCAACATCCGTACATCCATATGCTTCAGATCAAGCCTAAACATAAGTCAGGTATAAGAATAAGCATTCAAGTTTCACTAACAAGCAGATCATGTGTTAGTTATAGAAGTCTTCAACTAAATTTACAGCCATTAATCTCACTTCAGATGTAATCTCAAGCCTGTAACATGCTGCCTAGGAACAAACCAAACTCTGCTGTAGAAATACATCAGAAGGCATTGCTGGTTTGGAAAAGATCTGGATGTAATGTTTTGTCCAAATGCCAGTAGAGAGTGGAAAGCATTCATGGGAAACAGAAAAAGATAAACCAGAAAACATACGAGGAAACTTTTCGTTTTTCTTATTTTTGTACTTTTTAAATTTTTTTTTTTAGCTTTTATTTTATTTTATTTTTTTAAGAAAATGGCTGCAACCTCCTAAATATGCATCAAAGCTAATTCTGGAAAGTAACTGAATCTCTCAGAATTACCATATGCTATTATCAATATATCAGAAATTAATTTCTTTTTCACCACTCTAGAAAGATAGCACACTTTTGCAGGGTTGATAGTGATAAACGAGTAGATGTAAGGGTTCGCAGGCAAGGATTCTCCAGCTTGAGGTCAATAAATAAGATGTTTTCTAAGAGGATGTGGAACTGGATGTTTATTTCGAGGAACTGTAAGTTGTATGGATTTTAGGTATTTGAAGTAATTGCATCTGTATTGTGTTTTGATCCGCAGAATGGTGTGGAAGATTGACAAAACTCTAATTTGAAAGAAGGATTTTTAGTCTCAAGTAAGCAGGTTAGAAAGTAAGAAGTAAAAAGACTGCACACATCTCATGGAAGGAGGACCCTAAAAGACTGCACACATCTCATGGAAGGAGGCCAGTGAGGGTCCAAGCAAGTGAGATGGTCATGGTTGTTGGCATACTACTTCCAAGGAAACATTTTCTTGTCAGAAAGTACTTGACCTCACACTTTTCCTTGACAATAAAATACACAAAATAAAGAAAAAGATTAGTATTTTCCTTTTCCTTTCAATAGGAAACAGAGCCTAAGTTTTACATTTCAAGAGAGAGGCCAATCCCACAGTTCATACTTGGGGCTAATAATTACTGTTAAGGCCCTGAGGAGGTCTGCATCTTCAGGATTACTTGAGAAAATTACTAAAGAATGATGCAATAGATTTAAGGATTCAACTCTCTGTACGATCATAATTTAAAGGCAACCAATAAATGTGAGCAAGAAATAATCACAATTCCAGAGGACTTTTGGGGATGATATCATAGCAGACTAAGGTATAATCTACAATGGGGAATGTTAGAATGTTTGTTGACGTCTACGATTGTTAGTCAGGTTTTCAGAGTTAGATTGTAATACCTAGGATTTGAAGACATGGTAGAGTTAAGAGGAACCAAGGAATCCAAGTTAAATACTGATCAAATATCAAAATTTTGCAGGTTTGGCTCCTGATCCCATGCTTTTTTGATCCAGAAATTTGCATATCACTGGGCCTCAGCTAAGCTAGACCAACTCTCCTATGAATCTAACAAGAAAGATATTGCAGCTTTCTTCGTGTAGATTAATAGCAGTATTGTATAAATATTTTCATTAATCTCTGGTGCATGATACCAAGGAAACAAAATAACAATGTGAAAAAAAAGTTTATTCAAACATGATTACGCCTGATGGTAGCTATTATTCGGGTGATATTCTGTCTGCAGTCTATTTCACCATTCAAAACTTTATCATGAGGGTCCAACACAGCATGAATGTAAAATAGTGGATAGAAAGCTAAATAACATTAACTACAACCATCATAGACATGGGCAATGAGAGTTAAAATTTTACTATAATGTCATAAGATGATCTTGACCATAAATTCCTGCTAAATAACAGATTTCAAGCAACAAATGAGATGAATGAATAACTAACCATTCCCATGTGTTATCAAATTGTCGAGCCGAAAGAGTAAGCATTTTACAAGGCTAGGTATCAATGACCCAGAAGTCACCAAAATATTTACATGCTCGGATTTTGTATCGGCAGAATCAAGACTGGCCAAACCAAGAGAAGAAGTTGAGACTTCCTTCCCACTTGAACACTGCTCCAATAAGACCCTTGCTACATACCCAAAACAAAATTCATACTATGTATAAGTGATTGGAAAGAACTACTATGTAACAAGCTCAAATTATTAGCAAGTGCTGATGGATCATATTGAAAAGGCAGTAGGAAAAAGGCAATAAAACCAGCAAGGGGAACCAAGGCAAAGGAAAACCAGGTAATATACTGATAATTTGAACTAGATTACTAGAATGAAGCTGAAAAGTAGAATAAATAACAAAACTATAGCTAATGGTTGTAATTCCACTGACTGCATCTAGTAATTGTCATCTATGATGAAATTTAACCAAACATAATTTGGTCATAATTCCTATGATACTTGCCTAAAATTATCATCTATCTACAGTGAAATTTCTATGCTCTCTCAAATTCATTCTAATTGATGCTCCATCTTGTTAGGAAATGAGAACCCGCACAGGTAGTTGACATGTCTGATCCAAAAGTGAACACTAACATCAGCTTGCCTAAAAGATACATATTTTATTTCTTTTCACTGTTACATAAACGTGCTCTCCCCACCCCGGGGAGACTAAGATTCAAACTCTAAACCTCATATGGCATCCCCATAGATCTCATCAATTGAACCAAAACTAGGACCCAAAATTTACTTGATGCTTTAATATCAACAAACAATTTTCATGCACCTATTTAATTATCCATAGGCACCATATTGTAAGCATTCCTTCGCTGGTTTATTCCAAAAACTCTTAACAAAAGAGTTAAAAAGTGCGAAATCAAATTCAAATGCATCATTAACAAGTACCCGAGGACAGCCATCTATCAGTATATTCATCAGTCATATCGTACAATTCATCCCAGACTCTCAACAGCTCTTTATCAAAGATATTTTGCAAGCCCTGAAATAATAGAGATAAGCATTTGACTAAATAATACACCAAACTAAAATGGCTTTGAGAAATAGAATAGAATACCTCTTTGTACTTATGGGCAATGGCACGGTGCCTGTAGGCAATTTTCTTTAAGCTGAGATCATCAAATGGAGGACATAACCCATCACGATCAAATTCATAATCAGAAAGATCTCGGCCATCGTCATATTGCTTTAAGGCATCAAGAAAAGGTGTATTGTTGTTCTCAATCTGCATGCACATTCAAAATTTGATGAAAATTAGCACAAATAAAGGCAAAAAGAAAAACCCATTTGAGTAAAAATGGGGAAAAAAACTCACTTGCTCATAGAAGAAGCATTCATCACAAACATTAAGAATGTGATTCTCCCACATTCTTCCAAGTTGAACACCTTTGTCTGCATCTTTTAAGTCATTGAAAGACTGGGCAAATGTTCCATTCAACAAAGACTTGAGAAGAATAAGGGTCTCGTCCATGTCCCATATAAATACTTTTGTTAGTGTTGCATCCATGCCTCGTTTTCTTTTCTCCTTTTCCTCACAGTTCTCACCCACGTCGATATGCTTATTAT
Organism: Citrus medica; assembly: GCA_002013955.2. NCBI lineage: Eukaryota > Viridiplantae > Streptophyta > Magnoliopsida > Sapindales > Rutaceae > Citrus > Citrus medica. The sequence continues at coordinate 322,370 of MKYO02009009.1, read as the reverse complement.
GGAGTTAGCAGTTGGGATGTAAGCAAGGGATCCCAAGACCACACGCTAGGGTTTAGGAAATTTTGAGATTAAAACTGTGTCTATAAGAACAAGAGCAAACTCTTTTTTAATAGTGTTTGATAATTTAAGCGATAATTTGTATTTTGGTATCGGGTCCAGGCCAGCTATTGTGCCACTGTGGCAACCTCGTTTTTTGTCTTGTTCAGAAGCACCCGTTAGATTTTAAGCTATCCAATCTAACGGCTGTCATTGCTAGGGGCAATTACGTGTTGTAACGGCTTACGGGTATAACCGGTTTGGTTGGACATAATGCGTCGGAGTTTACTGATTGTTAAAACTGGAATAGGGTGAAATCAAAATAAATAGAAATAAAAATGAGTTAGAAATGAGAATAAGAAATAAAAATTAAAATAAATTATTTATTTAAAATATAAGAATTGAAATATGAATAAATTATTTTATTGATGTGTTTATTTTATTTAAGAATCAGAATTAATTGTTTTAAATTATTAAAATGTTGTTAGTTAATTATCATCATTTTATTCTTATTTATTATAATAATTATAATTATTATTATTTTTAAAAAATAATTATTATTATTTTTAAAAAAATAATAATTATTTTAAACAAAATAATAATTATTTTTTAAATAATAATAATAATAATTATTTTTTTTAAAATAATAATAATAATTATTATTATTTAAAAATAATAATTATAACTCTAACAATAATCGTTATAAATTATTATTATTATTACCACTACTACTAATACTCCCATTATGGTTATGATGATTATTATTATTATTAACAAAGACAAAAATAAGAATAATAAGAAGAATACAATAATATAATAATATTTAATTAAGGATAAAAATAAAATTATAAAATTTTGGTGAAATAAAATGGTGAGTTCAAGAAATGAGAACTTGATTCACACTCTCTATAGGAATCAAGTTTCTATTCCTTAATTTAAGAAGCATATAGGTCCCACATATTTCATTGCCATTTTCTCTTCAATTTAAACCAGCAAGCATCACCAATCATTCTCATTCCAAATTTCAATTCTCTAATCCACAAGTAAATACACTATGAAATGAAAGGATGAGGTTTGTTACTGATTTTGTTATTTTTAGATTTTAGAATGCTTCCTTGTTGATTTAGTATATAAGTTAACTTCAATAAGAATACGTTGGATTATCTCCAACTTGGTGACAACCAATCTCCAACTTGGTGACAACCAATCTAAGTCATTGGATCTCAAGTTTTATCATGGAAGGTCAAAATTATGGAGACAAATTATACGTGATCGAGTAATAAAGTTAAGAATTTTGGGATATAAAAAGTAGATGATGTTTCGTTTTATAAAATAGCAAATTAACTAAATTTAATCTTTCAATCAAATATGAAAAAAACAAACTTTGCTCTTTTGGTTTTCTTTGGGGCTAAATTTCGAAGAATTTATGGTCAAGTTGCAAGTTGATAGATGGAAAATGAATAATAAAAAAGATTCTAATTAGTGGAAAAATGACACAGCAGTTCCACTACATATGCCAATCAAGGATAAGTATAATTTTCATAGAAGTGGCTTACCTCAGAGGGCAAAAAAAAGAAAGAAATCAAGATATTTTGGTGCCACACATGTGCTTCCTAACTGTTAACATCAATTAGTAAAATTTTTTTGTCTTTTAACCTAAGAACGAGGAACTAGTAGGAAATCATGTCTGAAGAGGTATCCTGTCAGCACATGATACCTTAACATCTCTATAACTGCCTTCACAAGGGCAGTAAGCAAGTATGAACAAGCACTAGGTAGACAATGGTTCAAATGTCAAACACCACATGTAGCTTGCCCAATAAACTCATTTAAATATATTCTCCAAAATATCCGTATATAAAGAGGATCTAACCATTAGAGAGGTGTCATGTGGCACAAAAGATAAAAGTGCTTATAGGATACCTAACTTTTATGTACTCACCTAAAGGCATATAAAATGACTCTTTTTTAGTTCTTTCTCTAGATCTCTTAAGACTCTTAGACTATTTCATCATCTTTTTACACATTTGTAGGGTTTCTTCTATTTTTAAGAACTCCAAGGAAGATTCTTAACAATCTCAGCGCTTAAAAGAGCTTCTTATTTGTTCTTTTCTTAGAGAACTCTCTTATTTCCCAAATTCATATTTGAATTAAAATATGCGAAAAAAGAAATAGATGAAGCTAGTACCACCTCGCATCTTGAAACATCTACTCTAAGAAAACCCACTTCATAATTAGTATCACACACTCAACATCCCTTCTCGCCTTATAAAGCTACAACAACCATTAATAAGTAAAAGATTTGTTCCAGCATGGTTGCATAAACCAAAACGAGAAGAGCAGCAGCTAATTAAAATAAGAAGGATCAAATTTGGTTATGCAAGATCCTATGAGAATGATAATATCATATCCACAATATCTTAATCGGTGGGTAACAATTTTAAGATATTCACCACTGGTAGGCCCCTTATTCCTGCACAGACATATGATCGTTCATCAATATCTGGTGCTATGTCTCAACTTTAACCTCCAAAGACAAGACCAAGAGCAAGAGCTAAATAAGGTACATAAAACTCTTCCCTACAACCATGATGAATCACCTGTATTGGACTATTCACGTCTTGCATTTTTCTTAGAAGAAATTCTAAAACACTTTTGATATATTACAACCAATTGATGTATTCATGACATGTGTAATTAAATTTACTATAACCACCACTTACATGATGGTTTTTCAAAATAAATGCACACATGTCATAGTATCATTTGCTTATTGTATATGACTGATATGATTCCCTGACGTATTCTAGAATTTCTCTCTTTTCTTAGAGTATCACGATAACTCTATTCTCCCTCATTGGAACTGGAAGATGGATTGTGGCCATTCAACTCCTATAAACAAACACTTATAGATGGGAATGGCGCTTCGTATTTTTCTTTGAACGTGCACTTTTTTTTTTAAATTTTGTGCAGGCAATACTCTTAGAGTGACCGGGGATTATAGATGAAAAAGTAAGCCATGTATAGGATCTACCACCAAACACATTTGGTGCTGCTTATGCAAGTTTTATAAGATCCAAGAACTTCTCTCCAGATGATCGCCCACCAATGCAATTCATGGACACAAATGAACTAGCATGCATGGCCGTGTCGGCACGTGAGGTGCATGATTTTTGGCACACCCTTTTTGGCCTTCCCACTAACTTAATAGTGAGTCTACCCTCAAAGTAATATAGTTCTAGCAAATGTACTTCCAATGTGCTTCTTAACAGTTATAGAGTTATAGGGGGCTTTGCTAGATTTAGTGAAGAGCAAAAGGAAGTTTTTCTTCTAACATTACTTGTGCTTCTATTATAAGTGGCACTTTCATGAGGATTTAGTGAATGTTTAAAAGAAATGGGGATAGTCCCTACTCTCGCTGGTGATGTCTGAGAATTTTTTTTTGTCAAACTCTTTTTATCTTGCTGGGATACAACTTAAATTATTGGAATATTTTGAAATACTAACTAGGCAACCCAAGAGGGGGGGGGGTGAATTGGGATCTTAAAAAAATAAGCTAAGCAAACCACACAACAATCCAATCTAATGCCTTAATAAATTCGAAAACAATAAATTCAATGAAAGCACAATAATAAATGAGCAAGGGAAGAGAAAGCAAACTCAAGGATTTTTACGTGGTTCGGCAATCCCCGCCTACGTCCACGCCTCCAAGCTCACCGGGCTTGAGGATTTCACTAAGCTAGCCTCCCAAGGCTTCAAACGCTTACAATTGACTTCCAAGGTGTCAATGGACCTTCACAACAAGAGATTATATCCCCAATCTCTTCACCCCAAGTGTTTCCCACACTTGTACACTCACAAATTTATGAGAAATGATAAATACAACAATGAATCTCTCTTTAAGAGTGGATATACAAATTGAAGAACAAAGATGATTTAATGAATGATGATTCACGAAGTTGAAGCTCAATATATTAGCAAGGGAAGAGAAAGCAAACTCAAGGATTTTTACGTGGTTCGGCAATCACCGCCTACATCCACGCCTCCAAGCACACTGGGCTTGATGATTTCACTATCCGAGCCTTTCCAAGGCTTCAATCGTTTACAATTGACTTCAAGGTGTCAATGAACCTTTACAACAAGAGATTATCTCTCCAATCTCTTCACCCCAAGTGTTTCTCACACTTGTACACTCACAATTTGATGAGAAATGAAAATTACAACAATGAAACTCTCTTTAAGAGTGGATATACAAATTGAAGAACAAAGATGATTTAATAAATGATGATTTACAAAATTCAAGCTCAATATATGTTGTGTGCACTTGTTTTTGCTTGCCAAAATTACCAAAAATGAATTGGTTTTGAGTTTATATAGTTTGAGCTCAAAAACTAGTCGTTATACACATTTTAGTCATAACCGGCTTACCGTTTATGGATATCCGGTTAGCCGCTTAATGTTACCGTTATAGCCACAATTTTGAATTTCTGAACATCCGGTATGCCGCTTATGAAATCCGGTTAGCCGTTTAAGTTCCAGAAACATTCTGTCCGAATCCGGTCTACCATTTGTTAGGATCCGGATAGCCGCTTGCTACAGTAACTGCTATAGTAAAATATTTTTCAAAATTATAGTTTGACTCCAAAACTTTATAAAACTATATTATGACCCAAAACGTTATGAAAACTTTCAAATAAGTCCAATTTTAGAATTTTAAAATAATGCTTTGTCAATCCCAAAACTTTTTGAAATTATGATTTCACGCAAACTATGTGAAATTATGATTTCACGCAAACTATGTGAAATTATAGAATGACCCAAAATATTTAAATAGTTTCAAATAGGTACAAATTCGAATTTTAAAACAATATCAAAGGTTTTAAAATACTTTCATTTTAGTACAAAACACTTTAATTCCATAACATCATTTTTCCATTAAATATGAAACCTTTATAATGTGAAAATAATGATTCATTTAAAAAGAAAATAATTTGAGCTTAAAAGATTAATCATTCTTAATCTTGTTTGTTATCATCAAAATCAACATTATAGAAACATATATGTTAACAATCTCCCCATTTTTAATGATGACAAATATTTCATTTATTTAAAGAATGATTCCACAAATTGCTTCCCCTAAATATAATCTTCTCTTACAATTTGACAATTAGCTAAATTAACATATTTAAATACATGAATTTTTCTCCCCCTTCATCATAAAAAAGAAAACTTAATTGGCAAAGAAAAAAGTAACAAATTTTTATAAATTTAAAAACATGTACTCTTCTCCCCCTTCATCATAAAAAAGAAAACTTAAAGGAAAAGAATAAGAGTAGCAAATTTGTTACCCATGTTGTCCGAGTGTAAATTTCAACACATTCTCCCCCTAACAACAAGTATTACCTTAAATACAAGTTTAGTAATATTACTCTCAAATTATTATAAATCATGATACAAGCCAACTCCATACACAAATCATCCCACCAAAATATCATGAACCATTATTCCATTAATTACCAAATCAACAACTCATAACATAAAATTATCATATAAAACAACTATGTAATCAAATCATCATTATCTCAAAATCATCAAAATCATTATCATAATCAAATATCAATCATTAAAAGAATACTCAAAGTGCATATTATTCTCCTCCTTTTAACAATATTGAAATGATATATTACTTTGTCTCTCCATTTGGACAATAAAAAAAGTTCAAAATTCATATTATCCAAAATCATATTATATGTTCCCCCTAAATATATGGCCAATTTAAAAATTTAACCAAAATGATTTTATCCAAAAACATATCATATTCGTCTCCCCCTATCAATAATCAAAACCTCAAATCAAGCACATTAGTTCAAAATTATCCAAAACATAAGTAAAGAACATAACATATAATTATATCAAATCCATATAATTCAAAACAGACATATAATCCAAAATCATAGCAAACATCCATATAATCCAAATGCAAAATAAAAGAAAAATAAAATAGTAAATGTTGGTGTGTTCAAATACAAGTATAAAGGATTTGAAGTGAAAAAGGATAAGATTGATGGATTTTAGAGAGATATTGAGTGAGAGAGGAAGCGGTTTTTAGTGAGAGAGTAACTGATTGACTGAATGAAGGAAAAGAGGATGAACAAAATATGAATGCCCGAATCTAGCTTACCGGATTTCACTAACCAGTTAGCCAATTGTGGTCCAGTGAGTGTGCAACGTGAATTCGGGTTTCCGGTTTACATAACTGGTAATCTGGTTAAGTCCAGTGATGAATGGTTACGAATCCGGTTATCCGGATATTCCTAACATGTTAACCGGTTAGAGGCAGCAAGTAAGCAACGCGAATTCGGTTTGCCGGATCTCATAACTGGCTATCCGGTTGTGTCCAGCAAGCATCAAACTAAATTCGATTTTCCAGATTTCATAACTGGCTGACCGGTTCTTTCCAGAAACCAAATTCTCTTCAAATGGTTTATTGGTTTTCCAATCCAGTTATCCGGAATATGACTTAGAGAATAATCAATAAGAAGAATGGTTTTCCAGTTGATTAGAAGAGGTTTATCAGTTAAAATATGAAGAATATTTTTGAAGTTTAGTAAACTCTTAGACTTGTATTACACACACAAATTTATTTTTAGCTTAAAAATTGATCAATTTTTGAATCATTTTGAGATTCAAAATTTTTCAATAAGCCATTTAATGCATGAGACATAAATGTATACAAGACCAAACAAATGAAATCGTATCAAACAATGATGTCAATTTTATACATGAATGATGATGTAACACAATTAATGGCATATGAATTCACACATATATAAGAGATGGACAATGATGATAGACAATTAAGAAGATGAAATCAAAGACCATACAATCATCAAAATCAAACAAAGACATCATGATAAATCACTCAATGTTATACACAATGATAATTCCATCATGTAAACATACAAGCATACTTTCGCAAATTCATTTATCATGATTCATTCAAAAAAATTAATATGGCAAGAATTGTTACCAAAACAATTAAATCATCTTGCATCATCTTTTTCTCCTAGATCATACTCAAGTGATTATCCTTACAAGCTTCATCAAGGAACTTCTCCACCATTGATTGTGGTACCTACAAAGAAAACATTCACGTTATGCCCTTTGGTAGCCAAATACTATTGGGTCCTTGAGTGTTAGCAATGGTTCTTTTTGGAACCCAAACACATTTTAATCCATAATATACTTTTCTTTTAATAGGGCAACCAAACTTTATGTGACCGTTTTGATTACAATAATGACATACAACTTGATTGTTAATAGATGTACTCTTCACAAAGTAGTTCTTATAATATTTTTGTTTCAAATTTAGCTTATAACCAAGTCTTCCTTTATCAAACACACATTTTTGTGAATTAATCAAGTTATCCAACATCTTTTGTCCATTTGTAAATTTTAAAATAATCTCATTTAACTCATTGCTCTTCTTCTTAAGCATTTCATTTTCCTTTTTAGTCATCTATGTGATATTCTAAATGCTTATGTGAAGTGCTAGGTTTCTCATTTTATAATGCAACTCTATCATGCAATGTTTTATACTCTAATTCTAGGCATGTAATCTTTGCAAATAGAGATTCATTTTCATTTTTGAGCTCTACAATTTTCTTTTTAAGATATGCATTCTTTTTACCAATTTTCATCCACTCATCATGCAATTCTTTAAAAGCATCATGAAATTCATCATAAGTAGGAAGATCATTTACCTCATCAAGTTCATCATCCGATTCATCTCCAATTGCCATAAGAGCTAGATTTGTCATTTCTTGATGCTCTTCATCATCACTTATTTCCTCCTCACTATCATCCCATGTGGTCACCATTGTTTTCTTCTTGAGCTTGTTGAGAAGAGGGCATTCTGATCTTATATGGCCAGGTTTCTTGCACTTATAATATTTGATTACTTAATTCTTTTCCTTTCGGTTCTTGAGGTCTCCAAATTTTCTTCACTCATTGGATTTTTAAAAAAAATTTATGAACTTCCTAGCCAGCATATCCATTTCCTGCTCATCCAGCTCGCTTTTCTCATCACTCTTATATTTCGAGGCTTTGAGAGCAATGCTTTTCTTCTTCTCCTCATTGCCTTTTTCGGCTGTCACGTCTTCCTTATAAGAAATAAGAGAATTAACTAAATCATCAATAAATAAGATATTTAAATCTTTGGCTTCCTCAATGGCAGTCTTTTTTTGTCTCCATTCCTTAGGTATCGACCTAATAATTTTCTTAACTTTCTCATTATTTGAAAAAGTCTTTCCTAGGGCTCCTAGAGTGTTCACTATGTCCGTAAATCTAGTATACATAGAATACACACTCTCATTTTGTTCCATTTGGAACAATTCATATTGCCGAGGGTACCTACTAATTTTAGACTCTTTCACTTGATTCATGCCTTCATAAACAACTTCAAGTTTGTGCCAAATTTCATTAGCACTCTCACAACTAGATACTCTATGAAATTCTTTCTTATTTAGTGCACAAAACAAGGTATTCATAGCTTTGGAATTTAAAGTAACTTTTCTCTTTTCCAATTCATTCCATTCTCGTGAAGGTTTTGGAATATCTTCCCGAACTTCATTTTTAGTCAAAGGTATAAAAGGACTGTTGAGTGTTAGAAAATGCATATTTATAAAGGAGAAAACTGTCATTTTACATTTCAAGTCTTACTAACAACCCTTAATTTTATGTGTTTAAGCTTCTTGTAATTTAATTATGTGTGTTTTATTTTAATTAAGTATTTTATGTGTTTTAGGGGCATCACAGTCATTTCACAATAAACGAGAGATCAGACGGCAAAACGGATATCACTTTTGAACTCAGGATGGTTGAAAATCTTACGAGGAGCATAAAAGGAAAAATGACACTGTTCACATGTACGGTACTGTCTACGTTACTGTTCATGACACTGTTCATATAGACGGATCGATGACGTGTCATTGACCGATAATGTGGCATTGACTGATGAGGTGTCACGATCCTGTTGGACTAAAATTCTTATGTACTGTTGATGGTGACGTGGCAGCATATCAGTGGACCAAAAATCTCGCGTACGGTACATGCATCACACAAGATTATTTTCAACCAAACCGTGTTACTGTTCAACCCGGGTCAAACCGTGTTACTGTTCATCCGCGTGGTCAAACTGCGTACTATTCACGCGTACTGTTGACTAATGACGTGGTGCAATCCTGAGCGTCCAAACTGTTTTTAATCTGATGGCCATGATTTACTCGATGTATCTATAAAAAAGGGACCTCTCCCCCCTAATTTCGCATCTCTGAATCCATTTTCGGACTCCATTTTTTTGTAATTCCTTCTCCATCTTGTATTTTCTACGTATTTTAATAAATTTTCATTTTACCCCTAGTTCAATTATGAGTAGCTAATTTTCTTTCAAGTTTGGGTTGAAGGTGAAGTCTCAACATGTGTCATGGGCTTTATTTGGTAAATTTATTTTCTCTTCCCCTCTAGTTTTTGTGGATGTTTTGACTTCTCGTCGACAAATAATACTAATCTTGTCTAGTACCGCCTTGGTTTCACCGGCCCCCTAGTACAAGGTTATTATTATTTGGCACGATAAGCCCTTAGCACCATATTGATTAGAGCGTGGTTCATGAGGTGTGGATTCCCCCCTCATGATTTAATTGGTATTAATAAGGAATATTTAGCCCATGATGCATGTTGATATGGATCCAGATACCAAAGTACGTCATTTCAATAGAATTCTCTTCAAATTATTCTCACCATTTTAATTCCAATTTTAGGATAATCCAAATCATTTTCACTACAAATCCAACCACCCATTTAGAAAATTAATTCTACACACAATTAAAATCCACCTCCTCGTGGGATTGACACTCGTCACCATTGATCTATTTTACAATAGATTCGTGCACTTGCGAGTTCAATAAAATTTGCACAACAAGTTTTTGGCGCCGTTGCTGGGGAGGTAAGTAATTTTAATTCATAGAAGTAATTTTTGTGAATAATTCCATTTAATTGTTTTCTTGTATTTTTTTAAAAGAAAAAGTAAATCCACATTTAAAGGTTAGTATTTCTTTTCTTTTTCTCTTCTTTAAAATTCTATAATTTAACTTTCAAGTTATATTTTTTTTATTTCTTTTTTGTGATTTTTGGTTATCTTACTAATTTTTTTAGTTAATTTATTTCACGTATTGTTTTGTATATTTTTATAGTAAGGTTGTAATAGCGCCATAAGGTTAGTATTATAATTTCTCCCTTTTCTTTATTTCTATTTGTTTTGTTTCCATTTTTATTTTTATTTTATTTGTTTTGCATGCATGGTTGTAGGTCATTATTACCTAATCTTGAACCTATAGATCTTGAACTTGAGAAAATACTTCGCACACACAAACAAGTTAAAAATAAAATGGATTTACAAGCACCACAACATAGGCCATTTAAGGACTACTTCAGTTCTTTAGCTAATTTGAGCACATCATGCATAAGATACCCAAATGTAGCTGCTAGGAGTTTTGAAATAAAACCTAGTGTGCTAAATTGTCTCCCCACATTCTATTGCCTAGAAAATGAGGATCCATATAATCATTTGAATGATTTTCATGCTATTTGTCAAACATTTAAATATGAGAATTTTTTAGACGATGATGTAAAACTTAGACTATTCCTATTTTCTTTAAATGATAGAGCTCGTTCATGGCTTAATACATTGCCCGCTAATAGTATTGCATCATGGGAACAAATGGTAACGAAATTTTTGAATAAATATTTCCCAGTACATAAAACCAATGCTATTCGCAGGGAAATCTCAGAGTTTACCCAAAGAGAGGACGAGCAGCTTTTCGAAACATGGGAGCGATTCAATGGGCTACTCTTAAAGTGTCCACATCATGGGTACGAGAAATGACACCAATGCCAATACTTTTTAGAGGGATTATTGCCGAATGTGCAAGAATGGCTAATGGCAACAAGTGGAGGAGAGCTAATGTTAAAAAGTGCAACAGAGATTTAGGAAATTTTCCAACGACAAGCGGATAATTCCCGACAAGCGGATAATTCACAACAACGGAGTCGATCACTCAGGAATACTAGAAGAATTAAGGGAGTAAATGAGGTTCACATTGGTGTGTCAAGTTCAGAAATCAAAGAAGTCAAGGAGATGGTTGAAGGTCTCGCTCGACAAATAGCATTGTTATCGACTGCTAAATCAACAGAGCCACATGACCATGACTCATACTCAGATCAAGCCAATGCCATAAGTGTAATGAGAAAACCATCAAATTACAACCCACACTCCAATACATATAACCCTGGATGGAGAGACCACCCCAATTTTTCATGGTCTCAAGGATTCCAACAACATGGACCAGCAGCTCCAGCTCCACCAATGCAACAAATTCCTCAAGCCTCTCAGCCCTCATTTAGACCATACAATCAGAACCAGAATTACGCTCAACCCAGACCATGGGAGGATTCATTCCAGAATCTAAAAATTGTTACCCACTCCACGATTGAGCAACAGAACCGTACCATTGATGGACTATAAAATGAGTTGAGAGCAGGCTTCAACTCACAACCCCATTCAGTTTCAAGCCTCGAGAAGATGGTGGGACAACTTGCTTCTTCAGTTCAGACCTTGACAATGACTGTTGAGAAAGGTAAGTTTCCAAGTCAACCAGTGCCTAATCCTAAAGGAGTGCATGAAGCAAGTACCAGTTTACCATAACAGCATGAAGAGGTCAAAGCAGTCATGACCTTACGAAAAGGAAAAGAAGTCGACAACAAAGTGAAGATGACGGTGACAAAAGAAAATCAAATTATACCTGTGAATGTTGAGGACTCACCATCGGAGGAGAAAGAAGAAACCAGCCCGTAAGAATATGTTCCCAAAGCTCCATTTCCTCAGAGGTTAGCTAAAGGAAAGAAGGAAAAATCCACAGGTGAGATTCTTGAAATCTTCAAACAGGTAAGTGTTAACATCCCTTTGCTTGATGCTA